>VXBL01008726.1:2138-58837 GCA_013400195.1 Aramus guarauna
TGTTGGTCAACAGCCAGTTGAATATGAGCCTGCAGTGTGCCCAGGTGGCCAAGAAGGCCAACAGCATCCTGGCTTGTATCAGAAAGTGTGGCCAGCAGGACTATGGAAGCGATCGTCCCCCTGTACTTGGTCCTGGTGAGGCTGCGCTTCAAGTACTATGGTCAGTTTTGGGCCCCTCACTACAAGAAAGACATTGAGGTGCCGGAACGTGTCCAAAGAAGGGCAATGAAGGTGTAGAGAACAGGTCTTACGATGAGCGGCTGAGGGAACTGGGGTCATTTAGCCTAGAGAAAAGGAGACTGAGGGGACTTTACTGCTCTCTACAACTACCTGAAAAGAGGTTGTAGCCAGGTGGGTGTCAGTCTCTTCTCCCAAGTAACAAGTGGTAGGACAAGAGGAAATGGCCTCAAGTCGCACCAGGGGTGGTTTAGATTGGATATTAGGAAAAATTTCTTCACTGAAAAGGTTATCAATCATAGGAACAGGCTACCCAGGGAACTGACAGAGTCACCATCCCTGGAGGTATTTAAAACACGTGTAAATGTGGGTAAGTACACATACACACGTAGATAGGGTCATAGTTTAGTGGTTGGACCTGGTAGTGTTAGGTTAACTGTTGGACTTGATGATCTTAAAGGTCCTTGCCAACCAAAACGATTCTATGATTCTATTGCTGTTTCCCCGCTCCTCGGTGTTGCTGCCTAGTGAACACAAGTGCCCTGGGCGGGGCCCGGGTGTCCCCGCTCGGCCTCGATCTTGCCTTCCAGCAGGGCCCGCGCCACCGGCACCTGACGTACCGCGGACGCCATGTACTGGACGAGCCGCACGACGCAGGGGGGTTGCGCACGCGCAGTTCCGCTGCGTTTGTCGCAACGGCTTTCAGCGGAAGGATACCTGACCTAGCATATATACATCTGCGCTCAGTGATAGCACGCCTGCCCGCCGGAGGGCGGGCTTGGAGGAAAGGAGGTGGAGGAAGTTCCTGTAGGAGTCCATCCGCCGCACATGGGCTCCATATGGGCCCACTGGCTGGCTCCTCCCGGACTATTTGCCGGGGGGGAGCTAGTTCCGGCAGCAGCCTGTCGGCATTTTGGTGCCTCCGCCACCGCCATTTCGGGAGCTGCTGCTTCAGTGCGCTGGGACCGTGGGCCGCTTGGTCCTGTGCTTTAGCTGAGTGGGTCTCTCCGCACCTGCGGCCCTTCTGCTGCCTCCACTAGAGCCTTACCGGCCCCTTTTCCTGATGGCGTCCTCCGTAGGGAACGTAGCTGACAGCACAGGTACCGTGGCGTGCCGCGCGGGGACGGGCGCGCCGGGGGTCAGCAGCGCTGCACCCCTGTGGGGGCCGGGTCCTGCCCTCTCCTGGGGTCGCACGGCGACTTGCGCCCCCCGGGCTGTGCCTGGCTCGCCCTGAGAGCGGGGCTCCATGCTCGCTGGGCTCGCTCCCGGCGGAATTTTCCAGAAGTGGCGGGCTGGGCGAGGCGGTTGTTCCCGGCGCGGCCCCCGCCTCCTTTGTGCTTGTTTCCCCTCGCGTCGGGGCGCCGATGGGCTGTCGCGGGCTGCCAGCTGGCCCGGGTTTGTCCCTTGGCGGGCTCTTGTCGGTGCTAGCCGGCCCCAGTCTGCGACCCTCTCTTGGAGGAGCGTGGCGCCATTAGTTCTTAGTGCGGTGCTCTCTTACTGCTATATTTAGCCGACTATCAGGTGACTGAATTTTTGTAGAGAACGAAGGACCGTAAAAACCTGAGTCAAAATGTACATTGACTGGTCTAGAACTCTCGGTACACTTAAGAAGCAGGTCTTTCGTGGCATAGCCGAGAAGTACAGCGCTCTTTTGGAAGCTAAGGTAGCGTGCTCTAGCTAAGAAAGATACTGTCCAACATTTAGTATACAGATCCAGAACTTGAGGACGGGAGGAGGAAGAGGAGAAATCTCACTTTTCCTTTAGAGCGAAAAAAGATGTATCTTGCTTACTGAAAGGATGGAAGAACAATACAGTGTTATCCCCCAGATTTTTGGGTGTTTTTGTAACCAGAGGAAAGGAAGCGTATGAAAAGCTGAAACGATGTCTGCGAAAAGTAGGAAGAACAAAAAAGGAGGATCTACGGAGAAAGAGATGGGATACCAATGCAGAGATAGGAATATAAAGAGAAATGGTGGAGATACAGAAGTGGAGGAGCTAAGTGCTGCAATACGGTATTTCTTTGCTCCTTAGCAAGAACTGCATGTCTGGTCAGAGAGGTTGCAGCATCCTCTTGCAGTCTTGATCTGTGGAGGTGAAAAGAACGTGCACACTCGAGGGGAGAATCCTGTGCTCCTTCCTCACCACCTCCCGGATGGAGGTGACAGCTGCTCCTGTGGGCCTAGATTTTAAATGCAAGGTTGAGCGTGAGCGTATGGTAAGTGCTTAGGATGTTATTTCTGGGGAAAAAAAGATGACCTTGGGTACATTTGTGGTAGTTCTATGTGGGTTTTCTAGGCTTTTCCAAGGTCATAGTCAAAGCCTGTAGCACAGGTTGGCCTATGTACATGAATTTGTGTATGCAAGGCTTGATAAGGGTTTCTTCTTGCTGTGGCTCTGCACTGCAATTACTTACTTCAGAAACGGATTCAGTGAGCAACTGTTGATGACTGTGTTATGGATTCTTTGGGTTGTAGAGCTTTTCTTCCAGCCAACTTTCTATTAAAAGTTTACCACATTCTTTTTAAGTTTGTGATAAGCTGTCCGCTTCCTACTTCATAACAAACTTCTCATGGATCATTGCTAAAATACTCATTTGCAGGTAGATCACTGGGTACTTTATGCTGAGTGATTGGTTTCTTTATCTCTTGTGGGGAGATTGGTGAAGAGTCTTGATAAATGAAAGAAAATTCTAGTGTTTCACTTATTTTGTTGCTTTTGTTAGCAATTCTTATTCCCAGGTGTTAAACACAGTATTTCTGCACTGCCTTCTCTCTTGCCCTTGGAGTTGCAACTTCAGTTTCACTTTTTACTTAAGTAAGCAAAATGTAGTGTTTAGATAAAGGTTGGAAGCTTCTTTCCAAGTGGTCATAAGAATTTAAGTCTAAACTTCAGAGTTTTGGTGGTGTGGTGTATGGTATTGTTTTGTTGTGTGTGTGGTGTAGTGTGTTTTTTTTTTTTTACTTTAGCTTTGAAATTTAGTAACACTATTGAAATTTATTTTAAGAAGTAGTGATTCCATTGGATATGCTCTTCCTTTATTGAACTTCCCTATGTTTGTGCTATCAGCAGAAATTGAAAATACACTGACTGCCAGTGGGGCTAAACCTGTGTGACTGAGGGCAGAAGGGAGGGAGTGAGGAACAGAGTGTTGTTGGTACTTCTAGGATGCAGACAGTAATAATGATACTGACTTTCGTAAATGGTGCTGTCATTCTCATGTAGAGTAACACTTTTCACGTAGAACTTCATGTAGAATCCCACTTTTCCCTTACTGATGGTTTGGAAAGCTATTAAGCTAGGCTCCTAGAAAACAGGAATCTAATCTGGATAAAGATTCTTGGTTAGAAATTTGTCAAGTATCTGAAAACAAGTAGCTTTGGTAGTTCCAACTTACTGTGAAACAGTTAAAGTTTTTAGCACTGGCAAAGACATTGTACTATCTGGAAAAACAACTTAAGATTGCAAACACTATGTGATGTAACTAATCTTCAAAACCTGTTACTGCAAAAAAAAGCAATTTTGAAAATAATTTAAATAATTTACATCAATCTCAGTTTCATAAAATAAACACTAGATAGTAACTCTGTACCTAATCTCCTTGTGATTATTTTGCTATTTTTAAAGTTCTCACAAAATAATTGAAGAATCTCAGCAGACTTTTGTAGTACCTAACTGCAAAAATATGTGTTCTCAGATACTGAGGTGCTTCCTTGTATTAGGAAGGTTTTTATCAGTTTCATTTAAATTCAGAATTTTAAAACTCTAGGTCCCAGTGGAACTGTTTCATGAATGGAATTAAGTGACTGTAGAGTACTGGAAATCCTGGACTTCAGGAGGAAAAATAATAGATACTTGCAGTAATCAAATATTTTAATAGTACAAATCATTGGTATAAAGGCAGAATTTGAAGGCCAACATTTCTTTCTAGGATGAAAAGTTGTATTTTTTCCAATCTGCACTTGTCCATATTTTAATGCAGAACCATGCTTGTAAGAAATTTTTATTTACTTTTCACACTTACAGTTGTTTTTGTCTGAAACAGGTGGTGTTTCTTTTAAGTATTTTGTTCTCCACAATTGTATCTTAAATGCTAAAACCATTTTGACACTCCCATTCCAGCTAAGCCTCCAGAAGCAGTAACTTCTTTTCTGTACCCTGTTTGTTTAATGATTCCTTCTGTAGGCCAGTTGCATAATTGTTGAAGTGTGTGTTTGTGTCTCATCAGATTTTTTTCCAAGACTGATTTTTTTCTGTGTAGGAACTTTTACTTGTTATAGAGAATGTAGGAATACAGAAGATTCAAGGAATGTTACATGTACTTTTTTTTTTTTTAAGGGATTTCACTTACTGGCACAGCAAAACTTTCTTTTGTTCAAGTCCTTTGAAGTTTTTGTCTGCTGTCTTTCATTTCCCTGTTAAGTTTTTAGAGTTTGTTTTTAATACTGCAAAGCAGATGATGTACAGTCTTTGGGTTAGAGTGAGGAGACTCATTCTCTTAGCCGCGCTTCTACTGTTATGAATCAAAGGACAGTATCATGTCAGGAATCTCTTTAAATAGATTTCAGGTTAATGGAAAATGATTGACTTAATATTCACAGTCACTATAGTCTACGTGTTTCCAGATGAAGTCTCAGACTTGTGCAGATAACGTTAGAAATATAGTAATAGGTCGGGGCATGAAGATCTGAGAGTTCGAACTGCCATGTGCTGTAGTGTTTTATGTAATTTCAAACATTTTCATCCTTCAGTTGTGTATACTTTTTTTCACATTGTTTTGTTTTGTTTTTTGTTTTGTTCCCATTATCTAACTTTTTGTTTTCCCCCCTTAAATGTTTTGGTGATTCTCCAGAACCAACGAAACGTATGCTTTCCTTCCAAGGGTTAGCTGAGTTGGCTCATCGGGAGTATCAGGCAGGAGACTTTGAAGCAGCAGAGAGGCACTGCATGCAACTTTGGAGACAAGAGCCTGATAATACTGGTGTGCTTTTATTACTATCGTCCATTCACTTCCAGTGTCGCAGATTGGACAGGTAGGAAACTTGAGGTGTTCTTTCAAGCTTTTGTTATAGTTTGCACCTCTAATAGTACTGAATGTTGCGGACAAAAAGTTCTATTCTAACATTTATTTCTTTTTTTTAAATCACTGAGTGCAAATACTTACTAACTTCATGACAGCAGTAAGGACTGGTCAAAAATAATCTTTCTACTTTTTGCATTTTCTTAGGGTAAGGGAAAATCAAATTGGATTTGCTAGCTTTACAGCAAACAACAGATCTTACCATTTATCTCATGTTATTTTAATATTGTACACATTAATATTGGAGGGTCAGCCACACTTGTATGTACTGGAGGTATTTACATCTGTAAACAAATGCTTTTGTTTGTTTATTCCACCTGCAGTGTGGAGGCTTGTGGTTTTGTTTTCTCTTTTGTTAATGTTGCAAGACTGTTGCCAAATGGTGTGATTATTTGAGGATTTTTGTCACTGAAAATTGTCTCTATATTCTTTCTGCTTGCTTATTCTTGATCTTGCTTTCTGTGCCTCAAGCATTTTGAACTTTACTTGTTCTAAGTGTAAAGCTGAGTGTGCTGGTGAAGGAACTGAGAACTTCTGAGATTTATTTTATATAAGCTTCTGAATGAAGTTGTAATAACAGTTCAGATATGGGAAAATAAAATGGGGGAGGATATAATAGAATTCTACATCTATCAGCTATATCCTGCTTCTTGAAAAGAGTGTAGATTGGAACATTGCTTAAAGCATACGAATGTTGGAAGAGGCTTCACAGGATTTCTGTAGTGTTTTCTCCGAGTGTGTTGAGCTTAGCTTTGATGAGGCAACTTAAACCCTACTGATTGTAAATGAGAATTGTCTGTCTTCAGTAGAATCTAAAATAGGAACAGGGAGATGATAGTTTAAGCTAGAAGCTTAACATACAAGACAACTCTGTAAGTCCAGATTTGTTAGCTGTATGCTTGGCTCACTACACATGAATGTTTATTAAGTAGGTAGGTAAATAGGCAAACCCTGAAAGTAAAGGGTGGGGTTTTTTCTTTTTTCTTTTTTTTTTTTTCCCTAACTTGGCTAATTTTCTCCAGGTCTGCTCACTTCAGCACTTTGGCTATTAAACAGAATCCATTGTTGGCTGAAGCCTACTCGAATTTGGGCAATGTGTACAAGGAGCGTGGTCAACTACAAGAAGCAATTGAACATTATAGACATGCACTACGCCTCAAACCAGATTTCATTGATGGATATATTAATTTGGCTGCTGCGCTGGTAGCTGCAGGTGATATGGAAGGAGCAGTACAAGCATATGTGTCTGCCCTTCAGTACAACCCTGTAAGTAATGCTTTATTTTATAGAAGAATTCCATAGCTTACTGCTGTCCCAGGACACACAAATAGCAGGTTTTCAAAAACAAGCAAGTCATAATCCTTCCTTCTAACTTGTACACCATAAAATTAATGATCTACTCTGTACTTTTCTTAAGGATCTCTGAAGGATTTCTGTCACAAAAGGTTTTATATTGCAGTACAGTAAGAGCTGCTGGTTGTGTACTTACCTGTATTGTTCAGATTACAGAAAAGCAAGGAATTGGTTTGTTGCTTTTTTTTTCTGAAGTCAAACTCTTCAGTGAATAACCTCATACTTATCTTTGTGTGCTTTAAGGCAGTATCATTACAGGAGAGAATTACTGTTCAGACTTCAATGTGAGATCTTGAAAAATCATCAGGTATTACTTTATCATGAAGTCAGAAATTTCATGGTGATAAGAGTTGCCTTGGTTAGGTTTCCACTGTGGACTGGTTTACAGAAACATCAGTTTTATAGGCTGACACTGGGTATAAGTGACTACTACAAAATAGATGCGGTGTTTGTATTGTTGGTTGTAACTGTTTTGAATTGACATTTTTAGTAAACAATGTATCGGACTGTTATCTTCTGTTTATTTTGCATTGTGCTCAATTTGTATAGTACTACTTATCATTATGAAGGTTGCTTGCTATTTGGTCATAAGTTTTGTCAAAAATTACTTAAAATGCAGCAACAGTCTGATGTGCGTACATTCTTTTTCTTTTGGAAAAGCAATTGCAAACCTAATCCAACAAGAGCTTAAAATCTTGTTTCACTGTGTTCTTCAGCCTAGGTGAACTTGTCTAACTTACTGTGCTGAGTGGTGTGACTAGTAGAGTGGTTAAAGATACTCTAAGATGGTGTTTTCTTACAGGAGTTGAATTTTATTTAGGTTAGAAACTTGTTAGTGTTGCAAAAATGCCGCAATTTTGTGATCTTTACTGCTGGGTAATGCAGTTGCAGCCTGTGCTGTGGTTAAAAGTGCAAGAACAAGAACATGTGGCAAGGCTGTTGAAAGTGGATGGATTAGTGGGAAAAACAGGGAGAAAAACTGCTTTGGGGATACAGGAAGCAAAATCACGATATGTAATCTATTTAAAAGCCATAATGGCAATGATATAACTTAAGAATAGAAGTTTGCAGTCATGCAATAAAAAAGGGGGGGGGCTTCAGGTACTTCATATATAGCAAAAGAACTTGAGCTGCAGGGAGGAATATTTTTTTTTCCTTTATATTTCTGTATAAAGAGGAATTGCATGAAATATTACTTTGTACTTTCCACTTCTTTATGGTTGTATTTTTACAGTACTAGTATCAGTAAGATTATCTTTTGGCTGTAATGCTAGGTCAAGAAAAATAACTTACCATTTGTGATGTGTTTTTTAAGAATTTACACTGTAGAGGACTGGAGCATTCCTTTGCAAGTTTTCTGTAAAGACCTTTGGGATGTCTGAAGGTCCTGAAGCTCATAGTGTGACTTTGATTTTTCAGGACTTGTACTGTGTTCGTAGTGACCTGGGGAACCTGCTCAAAGCCCTGGGTCGCTTGGAAGAAGCCAAGGTAGGTGTTGGGTAGAATACATGTAAACATCAGTGTTTTGAAAACTTGAACTTTGCACAAAGTCTTCAAATCTGCGTTGATCTACAGACAGTCTGAGAAACTGCTGAAAACTGAAGGCATTGAAACACCCCAGAGTAGTTACAGGGCAAGATATGGCATGTCCATGTTTAAAAGTTGGTTTAAGTCAAGAAATGGAACATTACCAAGCCTTTCTGCTGAACTAGACTATCTGATACCATTCTGAAGTATTGGGCAGGGACTCCATCATGCTCTTATCTGGAAATAAATAACAGTCCTTCAAATCTGAGGCTTGCCTGCTGGTGCCAAGCAGAGAGCCTGTGGTTAGCTCGAGATCCCTGTGTGATGCAGGTGCTATTGAAAATGCTGCTCTTCTAAAGTCCTTTGTGGCTTGTAAGTGGAGAAGAAACTTATCCAAATGTTATCTTATAACACTGGCTTTTAAAGATTTTTATTCTTTTAATTTTTCCCTTCCCTTGATATAGTGGAAGAAAGGCTAGTAAATGATCAATAGCTGCAGTATGCAAACCCCTTGAATATCTCTTCTTCATGTCTTCCCTCTCCCCTCCCCTAAAATAAAGAAATCAGAAGGACAAAGCTGGTTTGTTTGGGAAATGAACTGATCGAAAGAAAACTTGCTGTAGTGGAAAGGTGGCTTCTAGCAGTCTTGTGTTTCCTAAACTGAGAATTTGAACACCAAGATGAGTTTAAAATTCTTGGCATGTTAAAACTTGGATTGCACAAAGAAATTGTCTTGTTACAAGCCACCTTACGCGTCCGCGCTGCAGGGGTGAGGAGTGTGGAGAAATCGGAAACACTCTGGACTCCATGTCTGTCGCTCCAAGCCCCACGCGCATGCTAAAAAGTGGAGTGTATGAACAGCGTAGCTGTCTGTTTGGCTGAAGCACCATTGGGGGGGGAGGGGTAATGATCTTTATGGGGTAATGGGAGTGCAGGTTCAAAGTTCATTATTTTTTTGATTTCTCTTAACTTGGATGTACATACCGTCCTAGGGCAGCCTAATTGATTTGATCAGCTTCAGGTTGAAAATATTTCATAGCAGCATTTAGAATTTGAACAGTCTTTGAGACAGTTGGTTCTCAGCCCACCAAGCGGACAGCTAACATGAATTGCACTTCACTGCAGCTTTAGTGTGACTGGTATAGGCCAAGACACTGCGCCTGCCTTAGGTTGCTGACTTCTTTGTTTCAGAGCTCTGGAGACACCTAGTTTGAAAGTGTTGTTCCGTTTTGTGAGAACTTAATAAATGAGGAAAAACATTTTGAGTAAATTGCAATGTGTTTCTTTGGTTATCAGTCCATTTGAAAGATCAAGCCAGCAGATTCCTTACAGTTTGAACTAAAATTTAATTTCTTTGTAGATATTTCAGAGCCTTTCTTCCAAAAAAAAAAAAAGTCCCTGCTGTATGCAATTGCCCTGATTAACCCTCTCCCTTCTGCATGTCTCCCTTGTTACAGACAGATTATCCTCATTTCCATGTGTTAAGACTTATCCAAAAAAAATGCAATTGCTTTGTTGAACTCTTACTAATGATCTTGTTTTATTTTCTCTCTTGTTTTTGGTTTTTCACCACTGATATTGTATTTAGAAGGTTTCAGGTGGGTGAAACCTCCTATTCCATGCGTAAGGTGCCTCGCTGAAGGGAGCTCGAGGCCTGGATCTAGGGCAGACACACACCTCCTCCTCCTCTTCCAGCAAGGAACGCACCGAAAAGTCACATGATGAGAAATATGGTAACGGGTTTGTAACTGCCACAGCAAAACCATTTGCCTCCATGCCTGAATCTTCTGTCTTGTGGCTTCAGAAACAGCTTAAAATATTTAATTACAAGCAAGTAATGTAAGAAATATTTTATACTAGTAGCCACAAATTCTTTCAAAGAAATAAAGTAAAAGTAAATTAAAATATTTTTTAAAAGAAATAATTGGAGATAGTTAATAGTAAAAGCTTCTAACTCTTCTGGTTGTTCATTTTTTCCTTTTTTCTTCTTTGTTTGGATTGCAGCGTTCTGCTCTTCTGATGATGCGCTGTGATCCTGCAGTAGCGCAAAGGCTGCGCAGCGGTAACGCGCTCTGCGTGCGATTAAGCCCTCGTGAACGGTTGACTAGATGATTAATCTCTGATTGGGTGACTGCCCAAGCTCCAGGCTCCAGGCCTTTTGGATAAAATTGGGTTGTAACACATTTAGAGTCCAGACGTCAAATTGAATATGTGAGTTTCTGTATGGGCCTGTCTGGTAGATTAATGATTCTGGTTGGCCGTTCACTGAACCTAGGGGCAATCCATGTAGCAAAGCAGTTCGCAGCGATAGCGTGGCGCCGTGCTGTTTAGGATGCGCAGCGATTTCTTGCGCTTGCATTACAGGGACCTAAACCTTCATGCAATCCTGTCATTTGAGGTTTTGAAGCTGCAGTTGACTGAATGTATTTGAAGAAACTGGAACGCAAGATATGGATTGGGTGTGTCATCTCACTTGATAAGGACAACTAAAACTGAAGAACGCTTCATCTTTTTCAGTAGTTTTTCTAATTTCTTTAAAGTAATTTCTATCTGTTCTAGAGTATTTCACAATTCAATAATTTTATTTCACAGTGAAGTTGCTTTTACACAGTAGTTTTTTTGTTTTTTATGCATTTAAGGGTGGCAGATACTTCTGCTGAACAACTTGAATTATTTTTAAGATGATTTCTGTGGTGACCTGGTGTCTAAAGGCATCTTAACTTGTTATCAGCATAACTGAAAAATGGTGGGCTTGCACCTGGGTTTTGGTTTGCGCTGGCGCAGGATCAACAACAGTTTGCAGCGCATTAGTTTTGGCGCAAGCTAGCCTATACTGCAGGGTCACTTTTGGCTGGTTAGAGAAGGCATACTAACAATTTTTTTCTCATTTTTTTTTTTTTCTTTTTACAAATATTCCCCTTCCCTTGTATCTCTCTTCTTTAACTGTTCCAAGGCCTGTTACTTAAAAGCAATTGAGACTCAACCAAACTTTGCAGTGGCTTGGAGTAATCTTGGCTGTGTTTTCAATGCCCAAGGAGAAATTTGGCTTGCAATTCATCACTTTGAAAAGGTAACTATCTAAGGCAGTCAGCTTCACTGCTAGATGACAGAAATATTTTGATCAGCAGAGAACTTACTGTGATCTTGTTAGTTAACATACTGTGTTTATTTTTGTTTTTACTTGCTGATGTTTCAGACTGCCTGTATACCACTAGAGAAATCTGTTTAGAATTGCCCTAAGGACTTCACACATGTGTCAAATATATGAAAATTCATTAAGCTGTTTTACAGTCCTTTTCCAGAATAACTTTTTTAAAAATCTGATTTGCTGGGAATGATTTGTGTGTTCATGTGTGAGAGTGAGAAACAACTTTCTGTTTAAAATCAATTTTCATTGTGATTTTATTTCAGGTGTTACTGTCCTCTGAGTAACTGTGGAGAACAATTTTAAGTGACACACTAATTCCTCTTCTCCAGGATTATTTTTCACCAGTATTGTTTCAGACTTCTCTAGATTGATGTCATTAACTAGTTGTCTGATACCTTCTAGTTAGTATCCTAATTCAGTTTGTACTCATCTCAAGTCTCTAAAGTGACCGAAAACTGTGTTTAAGATGTGTTAGGCAGTTTATTACTGATATTTATGGATTAAGATCTACAAAAATAATTTTAACTGCTTGGGATTTTTTTATCGGTGTCTAGTTAGTGATAGATTATAAAGTATTTTAATTTAGAAATAGTAGTTTCCACAAGACACTGAATGTGGCCTGTCAAATACTCACATGTAGCTTACTACTGCATCTTCTGTAGCATTATTGGTTCTTAAGTTTTGAAGGGAGTGAAAATGTTTTAGTTAAATGGCTACTGAATTTTCCCTGCACGCATGATGTATTTGTTCCTTTCTTGCTCTTGTGAAACTGTCTATATTTTCCTGGGCTGCTAAAGTTTTAAAATGCTGTCCTATTTTGCAGTAGATAAAAGATATGGATTAGGTTTTTTAGGGGTTTCTCCCTAAAACATTAAAGGCAGCATAGCATGGGTAGACAGGAGTGTTAAATATGATCAACCTAATGTGAAATAAATGTTTAACAAATTATTCTGTAGTAATTGCAGCTGAGTAGGTAAGCCAATGAATAGTTCGAAGGTAGTATGTGCTGTTGTTTCTACAAATAAATAACTTCGATGCTCTGTGATTGTTTTATATAACTTAAGTTTTCCTTCCTTACTAGGTTATTGATAAAGTCTTAGATGCTTACAGATTGGGTTTCTCAAATTTAGAGATGGGAAAAAAACAAAAACAAAAAAACCCCCACCAACTAGGTTTCATAGAGAATGTTTTTGTGTTAATGCTCAAAACTGTTACTTCAAAAATATTTTCAGGCTGTAACACTTGACCCAAATTTTTTGGATGCTTACATCAATCTGGGAAATGTCCTGAAGGAGGCAAGGATATTTGACAGGTAAGCAGATAAGTACTGTCGCTGTCAGTGGCCTGTCAGATGTATCAAGATACAAATTGGGTTCCTCCTCTTTGGACAGTATAGCAAAGACTTCTGCTGTAAGCTAAGCAAGCAAATGGTTTTGAAATGCATACAGAGCAGGCTGTTGGAATTAATAAAAAAAAAATCCTGTGGAATGTAATAATTTGTTACTTTCTTGTACTTAATCACGTTAAAAATGAGAGTTTCTGAAGTGATTGATGAAAATAGATTTTAAATTAAGGCTGGGCACAGGTGAAGATAAGATGTCTGAGAAAGGCATGAACCCTTGAGTTCTCTGTTTTCATTATGTGATTCAGGACATGATCTACAAGTGTCTTCTAAAATTTTCCTTCTGTGTAAGACAAGCTGAAATACTGAAATTCAGCTAAGCATCTGATTGAGTATTCTGTATTTGTTATGTGTTTGGCATCGTGTTACTGTGTGGAATTGCAGTACTGTTGCTGTCTTTTTTTTGAACTAACTTGTTTTGAGATCTCTGATCTGATATGTGAATCTTGCTTTTGCTTCTGGAAGATCTAGGCTGTGTTGTTTATATGCAGTGTACCATATTGCATCTGTTAATTGCATCACAGTTTCTGGTAGCTGTAGTTTGTGGCTCTAAGTTTAATAAAAGCTTTCAGGGAACAGGTGAATTATTCTAACTAGTTGAATTGCACACAGTGTAATTCAGTGATTTCTGTTTTAACCATGAATTAATGGGCCAAACAGGCATGTTTCCTCATAATTTTAGACTTCACCTTTTTGAGAATTTACTCACTATGTTGTGACTTTTCTAGAAATCAGATTAGAATACATCAGTCATTTATATAATGTTAGAGGAGCACATAATTAAAGATCTCACTTCTGAACAAAGTGAAGTTTTAAGTATGATACATGTGTTAGGTTAGCAGAGAGAATAAAGACATGTAATAATATGATACTGTTTGTATTGTTACTGTTTAATAAATTGGAAAAAAAATGGAGCAAAGGTTTCATGCTTATCCTAGTAATCAAGAGTGGTTAAAAAAAATAGACAAAAGCTTTACTTTTTTCCAGAAGACTTACATTGATAACTATACAGAATCAGATGGGAGGAGAACATTCCTGTTTTATGAAGTATTTCAAGTCTGCTAGTTACTACAGAATTGAGCATAGCATTAAAATAACATGAATAATAATAATAATTCATCCCTTGATTGGGCTTTTAATTCAGGCAGTACTCTTCTGTGTTTTCAGTAACATCTTGCAGGACAGATTTGTGTGTTAATAATACATATACCTTCAAGTTCATTTCTTTAAGTCATTTTTATTACCAAGGTAAACACAATTGCTGGTCTGTGGTTGATTGTTTACCTTCTTTTTCTTGTTACAGAGCTGTAGCAGCTTACCTACGAGCCTTGAGTTTGAGTCCAAATCATGCAGTTGTGCATGGCAACCTTGCCTGTGTGTATTATGAGCAAGGACTAATAGACCTAGCAATAGACACCTACAGGAGGGCTATTGAACTACAACCCCACTTCCCTGATGCCTACTGTAACTTGGCCAACGCCTTGAAGGAGAAGGGCAGTGTAAGGAGTACTTTTTTTCCTTTTTAAAAATTTTAAAAGTAAAACGAATGTTTATTTTAGGCACTAGGTGTTACCAGCTTCATTACTATAGAATGTTATTTTCAGTCATAAGGAAGAATATTTCAGGAGATCTCCATCTTGAACCTGTTAAAAGTGATTGTAGAATGACTTTCCCGCTAACAGTGATGTTACAACAAATATTACTGCATTAACAGTATCCCTTTTTTTGAAGGTGGTAGAAGCAGAAGAATGCTACAATACAGCTCTTCGACTTTGTCCCACTCATGCAGATTCTCTCAACAATCTAGCAAACATCAAACGGGAACAGGGGAATATTGAGGAAGCTGTCCGTCTTTATCGGAAGGCTCTTGAGGTACAGTTGAACGTGGTGAGGGAGAGGTGAGGAGTTAAAGTTGGGAATGTGTAATATGACATAGGAGTTTTTTCCCCTCTTTGGTCATTAGTGGAAGAACGTCTGCTCAGAGACCTGAGTCATATAAAAAGAAGAGTAAGAAATGAATATTACTTTGATGTGGTCTACTTAGGGCATTTGAGAGACAGATTCTACTCTGCTTTCTTCCAGGTGTTTCCAGAGTTTGCTGCTGCTCATTCAAATTTAGCAAGTGTTCTGCAACAGCAGGGAAAGTTACAGGAAGCTCTGATGCATTACAAAGAAGCTATTAGGTAAATGAATACTATCTATAACAGTCCTGGCCTTTCATAACAGGAAAGTGCCATAGATTTGTACAGAAAGTGACTTACAGTAGCATATTTTAATTCAGATAGTTGCTTTGCTAATGAAAAAGTCTGGATATGGTGTGGTTTGGTGATACGGCTTTTATTGTTCATGACATATATTATCTTTCTCAGAATCAGCCCCACATTTGCAGATGCTTATTCTAATATGGGAAATACTTTGAAGGAGATGCAAGATGTTCAGGGAGCTCTGCAGTGCTACACCCGTGCCATTCAGATAAACCCAGCTTTTGCTGATGCCCACAGCAACCTGGCCTCTATTCACAAGGTAGCACATGCAAATGATTCACTCTTAGAGTAAGTACTTACCCTGAGTATATTTTTATCTGCTGACTCATTTCTGTGTCTTTACAGGATTCAGGGAATATACCAGAAGCCATTGCCTCTTACCGCACTGCTCTGAAACTGAAACCTGATTTCCCAGATGCCTACTGCAACTTAGCCCATTGTTTGCAGGTGGGGAAGACAGGGCTTTGATTGTAATTCTTAAGATTCTTATGCAGCAAATGCTAAGCTTGATCACCTCAACCAATCACTAATTTACATGTAAAGAATAGACTTAAGTCTTAAATCAGAAGATGGGATTATACAGTCATCAACAGTCACTACTGAAGTTCTTGCTTCCATTTTTGGAAGAAGCGTTAGTCTCAACTTGTGAAATACCTGATATGGATCAAAGGAAGCTGTCCTAATATTATTTTAATTTTCCTTTTTTCTAGATTGTCTGTGACTGGACAGACTATGATGAAAGAATGAAGAAGCTGGTTAGCATTGTAGCTGATCAACTGGAGAAAAACAGACTGCCTTCTGTCCACCCACATCATAGCATGCTCTATCCACTTTCTCATGGTTTTAGGAAGGCTATTGCTGAGAGACATGGAAATCTGTGTTTGGACAAGGTAGGAAGTTTTATACAGGCCAGTTGTGATTGAAGTACTTTGTGGTTTTGTGTGTTCCTAATGAAAATCTAATAAGTAGTTAGTATTAGCCTTTGTAAGGTTTCTGAGTCACTGACCTGTGGAGAGATAGGACGTAGTATTACTCATCTAGTTTTGCAAAGTATGTGTAAAGGGTATTTTGGAAAAGCAGAGAGTAAATTATTCTTTCCTGACAGTAAAACAGATCCAGGCAGCTGTGTGATAGTGTTTCTCAAAATCTGGTTCTTTCTACCATCTGTAGTGCTTGGAACCTGACCTTGCCTCTAATGTGAGATTGCCTCTGGGATTTCCAAGTGGACTTCCTTTAGTGTTGATGGCAGCAGTGTTACAGGGGTGATGCATCACAGTAGGAAGTACTTGAGTATTCATTGTGATTCTGTTTTGGATTACTTTGTGTATAGTAGAATAGATTGTGCCAAAATCATCTCTTGCTGCAGTTACTTAACTGTGTGCCACTTTCACGAGACTGGACAGCACCTCAAGCTGCCAAGAGCACAGTTGCAGTCAGTGGCAAATTCTTTGACTTAAATTTGATAAACTTTTTTTTCTGTTCAACTAGAGAGTTAGAATTGTTGGCACTTCTGAATGTTGAGATGGACTACTTGAGCAGGTTGCCAGTTACAGTTGAAAAAATTGGTGCCAGTGGAAGGGTCTGCTTAACTAATGTCAAGATCTCAAACTTCTGAAGATAACACTTAGCTTTTAAACTGGCTTGTCTTAATAGCCTGATAACCCTGTCAGTGATAGTGGCTACAAACTGATGACTGGAGAAGATGAGCATAAGAACAGAAAGCGTGCTGCGGTGCTTCATAAGAATACTGTTCTGGTTGCAAATGGCTTGTAGTTTGAGAATTTCCTGGTCATAGTGTGGTGTGGTATCAGTATATTTAATAATCAGGGGTGGAATACTTTAAAAAGAAACAAACAAAAAATGCCCCTAAAAACCCAAAACAAACCAGCCTTGTCGAAAAGCAGAAATGTCAGCTTGCAGTAGTGATGTCTGTCTTTATTTGGCTGAATGTAGGTATATTAACGTCTCATAACGCGTTTTGTGGACATTGGCTCCAATGGAATACATATAATGCAGGTTTGAAACAGCAGATGCCCATGGACCGTTTACTTGAATGTGGGATAGAGTTCATTCTGCAAACTCACGGAATTTTTTTTGTCCCTCTCTGTAGCATTTAGGTTTGATTCCTGAGTTTATAAACAGTTGTGTGTGTTTTCTTGACAGATTAATGTTCTTCACAAGCCACCATATGAGCATCCTAAGGATTTGAAGGCCAGTGAAGGTCGACTTCGTATTGGCTATGTGAGCTCTGATTTTGGAAACCATCCAACCTCACACCTAATGCAGT
Organism: Aramus guarauna; assembly: GCA_013400195.1. Classification (NCBI taxonomy): domain Eukaryota; kingdom Metazoa; phylum Chordata; class Aves; order Gruiformes; family Aramidae; genus Aramus; species Aramus guarauna. The sequence goes on from VXBL01008726.1 coordinate 19,375, forward strand.
CAATCCCAGGCATGCATAACCCAGACAAATTTGAGGTAAAAATATAAATGGCATGCTTAAAGCTGTAAATATGGCTCTAAGTGGTGCTTCCTTTTTCTTGGTGCAGGCAGATAATCTAGGGAAAGGCAAATTTTTGTTTCTAGGTTTGTGGCTTTTCTTTTTTGCTAGCTGGCTTTTTTTTATGGATTGAAGAGTTCTCCAGCCTGAGTCATCCTCCTTTAACAATATGAAGTGTTACTTAGAAGACAGGCAAATTAGATATGTGTCCTTAGAATTACTGTAGGTAGGATTTGTGGCCGATGGAAAACTTCTTTTTCTTTAAGAAGCTTCAGCTGCTGTTCTTTGAATAGATGTGTTTTAATATCAAGCTGCCTGGTTACTTCTGATTTGCAGATATGCATCTGGTTTTTGTTCACTCTGTGCCACTGGTTTTTCTATATCCGTTTTTCTCTGGGACACCTGAATCACAAACACAAACTTCAGATTGGTCTGGCTGCTGCTTTTTCAAAAGGAAATTATACACTACTGTTACTCCAGAAGGATCGTATACAATTTGGGATTGCTAAAGACAGTCATGTCTATATTTATTCATGTATCATGTTAAGGGATTAAGACTGTAAATAGAACTAATTCCCAGTTACACTGTTTTCCCCATGACTTTAAATTTGCCTTCATTTTGAGCTCCTGTTTTCCAAGACATGAGAATGCCTTGTCTTTGTAAAAGGTTTTAAGTCCTTTCCTTGCAAAAGTGGGTGTTTTTATTGTTTATTTTGTTCGGTTTTGGGCTTTTTCCCCCTACCTTCTTGCTTTTTTTTCTGGTCATGAAGTCTTTGTAGTCTGAAATTCTTGTGGCAGAGCTACATGCTTGAATTGTTATCAAAAGTGTGACTATGAAGCAGGTTTTTTAATGAAACAAATTGGTTGTCTGAGTACATTGGAGGTGGGGAGAATATACCATGTAATCTTGAATCAGCTCAAGACAAAGGGCAGGCAGTCTTGTTCTGGATTTATAAAGATCTACAGAGCTTAACTTAAATTATCTGTTTTATTAAAACCATGCTTTTGTCCTGCAAGATAATAAATTATGTGTATATTGGTTCTCTTCTATATTTATATGTGCTGAGTTAGCTAAAGATGCCTGTATACATAATCTGTCAACCTTGAGTTTCTCAGATACATTTGCAGTTTCTTAATTGGAGAGAACTAGTCACTGTTTAAAGAATCTGTTAAAAAGCTTCCTGAGACTTAGCTTGTCTGTTCAATATGAGTCATAATTATGATTCTCACCAATTACAAATTCAAAGGTGTCTTGTAAAAAGGCACTTTCTGGATTGAGGACCATGAAGTTGATCAGAGGGCTGGAGCACCTCTCCTCTGAGGACAGGCTGAGAGAGTTGGGGTTGTTCAGCCTGGAGAAGAGAAGGCTCCAGAGAGACCTCGTTGTGGCCTTCCAGTACTTGAAGGGGCCTACAGGAAAGATGGGGAGGGACTGTTTATCAGGGTGTGTAGTGACAGGACAAGGTGTAATGGGTTTAAACTAAAAGAGGGTAGATTTAGATTAGATGTTAGAAGGAAGTTCTTTACTGTGAGAGTGGTGAGGCACTGGCACAGGTTGCCCAGAGAGGTTGTGGATGCCCTATCTCTGGAAGTGTTTAAGGCCAAGTTGGATGGGGCTTTGGGCAACCTGGTCTAGTGGCCCATGGTGGGGGGGTTGGACCTAGATGATCTTTGAGGCCCCTTCCAACTCAAACCATTCTATGATTCGCGTAAGCATTAAATTCTCTGTTAAAATTACTTCACCTTGCGCTGATGAGGCCACTGTATATATGTCTACGCAAGATGCAGTGCCATACTGTAGCACTAGAACTAAGTAAAACTGAGGCCTGGTGCAAATGTGTCAAATGCCTAATGTACCTTTCTTTTTTTGGACTTTGTTCTCAACTGGTAAATGCCACACAAATATATATAATACCTGTATGAAACTAGATGTAATTTAAAATTGCAGTATCATACATTTTATAACAAAGCTATTTTGCTGGCAAGTTGTTGCAGGCACTCAACTTTGTGCCTCGCATTCTAGGTATTCTGTTATGCTCTGAGCCCTGATGATGGTACAAACTTCCGTGTAAAAGTCATGGCTGAAGCAAATCATTTCATTGACTTATCTCAGGTAAGCTTTTTTGATGCATTGACCTTTTAGCAAATCTAAATGAAGAAAGATCTGCCTGTAGTTTGAGATTTTTAGTTGCAATCATCTGTTGTATTAGACTGATGTTAGTTTTGAGAATTTCAGGGTTTGTAGATACATAAGTGTTACACCTTACCTGGGATGCAGTGGTTATTATGTGACATCTGTGTAATTATTAAAAAGTAATATTAGCAGTACTGAATAACTGTTCCATTAGGTCTTAAGGTAATAGTCACATCTAAATGTCATGGATAAGTCAAGATGCCACAACTGCAAATAAGTTTACTCCAGTAAAGCAGGACAGAGGCTTTTAATGATTAACAGGGGGGATTTTGCCCCTCTGTCAAAAGGCTGTTTTGGTAATGCTTACAGGTAGTTTGGATTTTAAGTTCCACATAAAAACTGATGGGGATTTCAGTATGCACAAGTCAAGGACTTGTTATACTATCTCAAGATTACTGCAAAACCCTAAAGCAACATGAGATAACTGGTATATGTTAGTAGTGGAACTGGATTTGGCACCTGGACAGTCCCAGATTAAGTGATAGATAAAACTTGCATGCAGTTTTTAAAATCATCATGTTGTTCAGAATCTGCTCTCATATATAAAAATGCTAACTTGGTGTCAGCAGAATTTCTCTGAGCTGGATTTTGCAAAGTTGATCTTTTAAAATGTTTGTTTAGAATAATGAGCTTCAATATGCTTGTGGAAAGCCACTTGTGGGTTCTCTGCCTCCCACCCCTCCACGTTTTTGCAGCTGCAAATGTTGAAAGCCCTTGGTCATAGTAAAACAAGGCAGCAATTTCATATTTATTGTTGCATTTAACAGCTATATAGGAAAAATTCTTTCCTTTGCCCAGAGTGGTACACTGAGTTTTCTTATTTAAAGTTCTTGAGGCACCAAACTCATACTTTTAGGTTACAGCACAACCCTTAAGGATTTGTACGGGATAGAAACAGTTTGCTGTGATCTATTGCATTAGCAATATAACTTACTGAAAGCTAAACTAAGATGAGAACTCAGATTGTTGTCTGCTCAGATGTAATTGCCTATGTGCATGTGTTTACCCTGCTGTAAAATGTGATGTAGCTTTCCCTTTGTAAAAAAAATTTCACTTGTAGAGTGAGTCAGCATTAGCAGTAGCTGTGGAGTAGTTAATTGGCTTACTCTCGGTCTTCATTTTGAAGTAGTTTCTCTGTATTACCTTAGTTTGGGAAGCTACCACTTGCCCTGTATGAGCTTTGATCATTAATTAGCCTTATAGAAGTGATAGTGGTGGGATCTGTTCTGGTTTGTATAGCCTCAGTTTTTAGCCCTTGGTTTTTGTTTTACTGCTGCTGGACTAGAGACATCTGCTTGTAGGTAATGAATAATCATAATTAATTCTTGGAGGCATTTGAAACTGTTAAATTGTTAACCATTCAGTATTAGACAGGAAGAGACATTGTAATTTCCAAGGCTTTGCTGTTCTTCTTGAAAGTCATTGGTAATACCTGTGTGAAGTTCCACTGTTCTTTGATTTAGCTGAGCACTAAAGCAGTTTCAGTGTTGCTTGAACTTTCTTCTGTGGTCTGTTTGTGATATTTTTCTGTATGACTTGATGAGTTTGGTGACACTAGTTATCATCCTCTGATTTGAATGTACAGAGACAATCTGTCAGTGACTGCTTCAACGGTGTCTAGCAAACTCATTTTTCTTGGCTTCAACAGGGTGGGGTTTTTTAATTGAGTTGAGGACTTGTATCTCTGTAAAACCAGGAGTAATGAGATTAAGTCTCACCTAAATTAAATTATGCAGTTGACATTTATGCATTGGTACACTGATGACTAACCACAGTATTACTTGAAGACTGGAAACAACAATCACTTTTATGTATTTATTTATTCTTCAGATACCATGTAATGGAAAAGCAGCAGACCGCATCCATCAGGATGGGATACACATTCTCATTAATATGAATGGTTACACCAAAGGAGCCCGAAATGAATTATTTGCCCTGAGACCAGCACCTATTCAGGTAACTAAGAGGGTTCTGAATCTCCAAAAAAAACCCCACTTGTGAGTAGGAACAGTTTCTTTCTTCTGGCAGAATGGAAGAAACATTGAAGGCTCATGTTAATCAGTAAGTGAGAGACACTTTTAGGGCTCAGGATGTGTGACCTAATAGGATCATTCTGTCGAAGCAGAGTAGTTCAGGGTTTTCATGTGCTTTATGGACAGTTGACTGTGTCCTGAAAGAGAACGCCTTAATTCTATGAGGTTCCTGTACACCACTGGCTTTCTTGCATTAGTAAGAACAAAGGAAGGGTATTTGAAGCAGTTGTGGAAATTAGTTGTGTTTTAATCTCTTCAGGCTTAGTGAAATTCTCATTAGAGTAAGTCAGAATCAATGTCAGGTTTTTTGCCTAAGGATTTTCTTAAATGCCTGTGGAAAAAGAATGGGAGAAGCCTGAATCAGAATAACTCTCAGCTACAGAAGTTGCATCAGCTAAGAGAAGCTGTAATCATTGCTGGTTAGTATTCTGGCTATAGCTGTACATAGTTGGATACTTTGCCCTTTGGCTTGAGGGGTCAATTTTAGAACATCCTTGAACTGTTCACTATCTCAGTAGTTAAAGTTTGGGGTTAATGGTTGTTCTTCAGTTGATAAAGCACAAGAAGGAACTTGAATCTGTAGGTAGAAAATTTAACTTAAGATGTGTAGATTTTTAACTTCCTTTATTTTTGCAATGCACCTGGGACTGGAGCCTTGCTTTCTTGTTTTTAGGCAATGTGGCTAGGGTATCCTGGAACCAGTGGGGCGTTGTTTATGGATTATATCATCACAGATAAAGAAACTTCCCCAGTTGAGGTGGCTGAGCAATATTCAGAAAAATTAGCTTACATGCCAAACACTTTCTTTATTGGAGACCATGCCAACATGTTCCCTCATCTGAAGGTATGTAAAAAGATAGATCAAGAAAAGTACATGTTTTCCATAGCTGTCTCTCAAATGGCACTTAGTAAGGCATCTTGTAACTTTTTTAAAACTTTTTTTTTTTTAACAGAAAAAAGCAGTCATTGATTTCAAGTCCAATGGTCATATTTATGATAACAGAATTGTTTTGAATGGCATTGACTTGAAGGCTTTTCTTGACAGCCTCCCTGATGTCAAAATTGTTAAGGTGAGAGCTTCTCCCTTTGTGTGCTTGGTCTTAGGGACTGAAGCTAGTAGTTTCTCTGATGCTTATGTGATTTATCTTTAGATGAAGTGTCCTGACAGTTGTGACAATGCAGATAGCAATGCTGCCCTCAGTATGCCAGTCATTCCTATGAACACAATTGCAGAAGCTGTGATTGAGATGATTAATCGTGGGCAAATTCAGATAACTATCAATGGATTCAACATCAGTAATGGATTAGCAACTACTCAGGTGGGGCACTTTAAGATGCTGTTCTTTTGAGTTTTATGTTGTATCTATATGTTTTAACATAACAAGGAAGAAAAACCTCCAAGCAAATGTCTGTCTTCGGTCATGTTGATTCATTGCCTATAGCCTATGGGGCGTTTGTGAGCTGAAACCCAGCCTCAGTTATGTTTTTCCTCTAGAAAAAAATTGCTAGATAATACAGGCAAAGTTATTCCATTGTATCTCAACAGTGGTTATTCATCCCCTTGCATATTTCTGAACTATGCACTATACTACTGCTCAGTTCTTAACAGTTCATGGGATTTTAGTGATAATGACGGTTACTGGTTTTGTGTAATACTTCCTCCTTTGCAGAACAGTTTTTCCTTTTAAAAAATACTATATTTTGGAATGCCATATCCTATGGCATAACTCTTTTGGCTCATGAATTTTAGTCAGTTTATGGTCCTTCAGGAGACTCTTTTACCTCATTTTGAGACCTTTTATTATCACTGCTTTATCCATAATCTCATGCCTTGGTTTCTTTTTATGAGTTTTTGTTCACAGCTGAGACTTTCCTTTAAGTTGGTAATAGGTTATGTCTTAGTTTGGTCAGTAAGCTTACTATTGTTTTTTTTCCTGAAATATTTGTCCCCTGAGGATAATAGAGAATTCTTGTTGTAGCACTCCACCACCAAGATGAAACAATATAAGCTCTGCTGGTGCTCTTTTAACAGAATTTCTATCTTTTGATCACACAAATACAACTCTTCATTGTGCTTGTTCTGATTTGATACCAGCTATTGGTTTAGGTTGATGGGAACTGTGCATTGTGTTTTTGAGGTCTCCTCAGTGATCTGGATAAGTAGCACTTTTACCAACTGTTGTTGAACTAAATTATCTTGTGCATCTTCTAACAGAGTCAGTGACAGTGAGTCATTGTCGTTAATGTCAAGTTTGTCAACAGTATACTTACTTTGGTTGGCTGCACTGCCACTAAGCTAAAGTTTATGTATGTAAAATACATTAAAAAGGCTCTAAGTACTTGTTTTTCTCTATCTGTACTCATTATCTGTCTTTGATCCCACCATTGCCTAGCAATATTAAAAAAAAATCATTTTACTAATCCTCAAGACTCTTGCATGGTATTCTGATTATCCCAACTTCATCCTCTGCTGTTTTTATTAGCATATTCCTATGCTTTGTGTAGGCTGTAAGATTCATTCTTTTTTGAAAGTCCATTAGTAACTCCTCTAGTCTAATTTTCAGCATTCCCCATTATTTCCTTGTTAGCTAGTTCCTTACAGTCTATCAGTTACATATTAATCTGCATCTTCAGTCTTGACTATCTATTCTGTGCCTGTTGTCTTTTATCTTAACCCCCACAAAACACCCCAAAGAAACCACAAAACCCCTTTTGCTTTCTAAATATTTTTTTCTGTTCTTCCTTGAAGTCTTAATTTCATTTTTGCTCTCAGGGAAATTAAGTGACCTTAAGGAGGGGAGGAGTCAATGTGCAATGCCTCTTTACATGGTTCTTTGCAATTATTCCAGTTACTGGGAATTTCAGGGAGATACAAAAAGGGCATGAAAATGCCCAGTGTTTTGTGCCTTGGTGGTTGCAACATTGTGGCATCCACAAATATGTATACATACCATTTAAATTCTTATTATGGGTAAGTAGACAATTTTATTTTTGTATAATAAAACCAAAGATATGCTTACAGTAACTTACGATGCTGACAAATGTTACAGTGTGTCTCAGGACAATTCCACAGGGCATAGGCTTGTTTCCTGCACAATTTCAGTGTTCCAATAGCTATTTTTTCATTTAGATTAACAACAAAGCAGCAACTGGTGAAGAAGTTCCACGAACTGTAATTGTTACTACCCGTTCTCAGTATGGCTTACCAGAGGATTCTGTTGTATACTGTAACTTTAATCAGCTGTATAAGATCGATCCTTCCACTTTACAGATGTGGGCTAATGTGAGTATCTGTATCTAGTATGAAATCTAAGGTCAGATTTCTGTAACATAGCTGTTTTGTTCAAGTTAGCAGAAACTTAATCCAAGTTAAAACTGTACCTATTCTGTGGAAAACATTAACCCTGAGCAGTTTGAATCATTACAGTGCTCATGTTGCAGGACTTAATGTTAATAGAATATAGAATTTTTTTTGATTGATTTCAAATCACATCTGTACTTCTAGCCAATGAAAAATTACATCTTGGACAGCTTCAGTATGCTGGTAGTTCATTGTGAATTACTAAATTTGGTCTTCCCTAGTCTGCATCATTAAGTAATAACTGGCCTTGGCAGTTGGTAGATTGAAAGATCTGAGCACTGAGTGTCTGTATCAAGGGCCAGTTTATAGTGTCATTTTTTTTAATATTCCATAGTATGGGCCTATAAATAAATGAGATCATGAATTTCAATACTTACTCTCTAAGTCCTGCTCTATGAACTATTACTCAGAGTTGCAGTCAATTCAGTGGGATTAGAAATGCAATCCTAGTTACTCCACTTGAAATGGTGATTATTTTTTTCCTGCTCTATATCTCAGAAATTAAAGGATCAAATGATTATGCCTTTTGTTTCATTTTGGTATGTGGTAATTTCTTGTTTGGAAAAAGAAACGTTTCTGACTAAACTTTCTGTATTTGCTGCTTTATTTTTGTTACAGATTCTAAAAAGAGTTCCAAACAGTGTACTGTGGCTGCTACGTTTCCCAGCTGTAGGAGAACCCAATATTCAGCAATATGCACAAAACTTGGGTCTTTCCCAGAACCGAATTATCTTTTCTCCTGTTGCCCCCAAAGAAGAACATGTGAGGAGAGGGCAATTGGCTGATGTTTGTCTAGACACTCCACTTTGCAATGGGCACACAACTGGGATGGATGTACTTTGGGCTGGGACTCCAATGGTCACTATGCCAGGTAATGAACCAGGGAACCTTCTTAGAACAGTTGGGTTTGAATATTACTAATTTTTTTTAATAACAAACAGCAAGCCCAATAAACTTTTGCCTCTTATAGAAGCAGAAGAAAAGCAACTCTTACTCTGCAATATGTTACTTGATAAGCTTACTCCTGTTACCATTTTTTTTTTTTTTTAACAGGCGAGACTCTTGCATCACGAGTTGCTGCCTCCCAGCTTACCTGCCTGGGTTGTCTTGAACTCATTGCAAAAAGTAGACAGGAATATGAGGATATTGCTGTGAAACTGGGAACTGATCTGGAATAGTAAGCAAACTTGTACTGTGTAATGTGGTAACATGAAGAATGTAAAATGCTGGATTTGGCTACAGTGCTGAGACTTACATCAGTAGTTTTAATCTTAACAGTTTTTAAATATTTAAAATAGTTAGGCAATCTTTGTTTAGAGGTTTCTTGTTTTGCAGTTAACTCAGCTTCTGCTTTTACAGTAAACTTAACAGGTAGCACTGTTACTCAATTGGGAGTGTTGGTATGAAGAAATTGCTCACGTGCAGGCTTTCACCTGGTCAAAAGTGCAATATAGTTCACCTTTTGTTCTTTTTAAATTGAAGATTAAGCAGTTTGTCACTTCAAGTTAAAATCGCACTGTAAAAAGTTACTGCAGTACAGATAGTGCAGTAAGTTAATACATTAATGTCACAGTTCTGAGTTGAAGTGGTCATGCTGGTCTGTATCAGAAATAAGGGGGTGAAATGGCAGTATGAATTTGTTGGAAGGGGGGAGCAGATATTTTTGAAACAGCTGTACTAGCAGTTCTGTGTTAGCTGAAAATAGCAAATTTCAAAAGTAAACAGTATTAGGAAGTGTTTGGAACCTCTTGTGACTGCTTTAACTCTTTTGTAGCCTGAAGAAAATACGTGGCAAAGTCTGGAAGCAGAGAATATCCAGTCCTTTGTTCAACACGAAACAGTACACAACAGACCTGGAGCGGCTTTATCTTCAGATGTGGGATCACTACGCTGCTGGCAACAAACCGGACCACATGATTAAGCCAGTAGAGGCTAGTGAGTCTGCATGAAGACACTGTGTGCCCACTCAGAATTGTCCAGAAACTGAGCCTCTCGAATACTTCTGCAGAGATGATGAGCTAAAAACTGTGCATTTCTACTTAATCTGCCTGGTACTCTGTGGCTGAAGTAATACATGATGGTGATTAAAGCACAGCCAGACTTATTTCTTGCATGATAGGGAAAGACTCAATAAAGCCTGGGATCCTTTTATTCCATGAGGAATTTGAATGGGATTGAGATGTGTACATGTGAGCCTGTGTGTGTGAGTGACATAGTGATTGCTGAGGGAGGCTTGAACTGCCCAACCAATTATAATTTCATGGATTGATTTAATCTTCCTATGAATCTCTCTCTCTCCTTTTATGTGGATTGGGAATTGGAGCGTTTTAACATTTGACTTTTGGGTACTCCTGTTGGTATACGCATGGTTCTCTCATGACAAGATTTCCAGCTAGCAAGTGTTGCTCCCTGTATTAATTTCTAAACTGTGGACTGAAAGGGCATATTTGCTGGTGTAGTCTTTTTTTATAGGTTTTATAAACCACTTGAGCCTATATCAGCTTTTTAATGTTTGACCTCTGTTTTGGAGCTCTCTGTAATGTGTGGATTTAGATAAGGACTTTGGAATTTTTGTTTTGTTTTTAAGCTTCTCCAATAACTCAGCTAATTGGCTTGATGATGGCAGCTCTGATTCTGTTGAGAAACCAAAATGATTTGAAATTAATCCTCCCCGCAAGTGTTTGAGGTAAACACAAACTGGTGCCAAATACCAATCTTTCAGTAATGATTGTTAATTATGTATAGAGGCACAGTCCTAGGTACTGTAGCAAAGATGTTAAAAAAAATAAAGCTTTGGTTTGCCAGTTTGACTGATTTGACTACTCTTTCATGTTTTCTGCTGCCCTTCTTGTGCTGCTGTCCAGAAAAGTATTCTGAACTGCTGGCCTTTCATCTTTCTGTAATTTTGTTTTAAGTCATGCTAGTTGTTTCAGCAGAAATAATCCCAGGTAAGCATAGCTCTTGTATATGGATGTTTTGGTTTCCACTAGATTAAACCAACCCAAACACAGGTCTGGTGTGTGTGCATGATTAATGCAGAGGTGTTTTGGGGCCTCACACAGCTTGTTTCTTCTGGCCGTCGTGGTTCTGTCATCTCAGGTCCTACTCTAGTACCTTGAAAGTCATGGCCTATGTGTATAGTAATATTTTTGTGTTGAATAAGCAATTACTAAATCTTTGTGGTGGGTCAAGGACTGCAATTTGAAATGTCAACCTTCTAATGGTGCTAGGGCTGTTGCTGATGTGTAGCAGGTGAGTTTCTCCTGCTTGTGCTTAGCTTGAGACTGCAGCTTCTGCCAGCTGCTGCTTGCTTGGGTGCACCGAGGTGACCCCATTCCTGCTGGTGCTGGGTGTGTATCCTGCCTGATAAACACCCCCTTTCTGGGTGGGGTGCCATTGCTGCCTGCATGCCCTAGGGAGGAAGCCTAGCTGTATTTACACTCGCACCCTCTCCTGTTAGCAATAGCTGTAAAACTGGAAGAGTTAACAATACTTAGGACCTACGTCTGTGTTGGCCGATGTCTGGCTCAGCCTTTCAGCTGGAGGCCGTGTTGCTGGATTGTACGTCCGCCGCTCCCCGCCCTGTGCGTAGGCGGTGGCTGCCGCGCATGCGGCCTGGGCCGGTGCCCCGGAAGCGATGCGTCGGGGCGCGGGCGATTTGAAGCAAGATGGATCAGACAGCGGTGCGTCCGGGGCCGCCAGCCCCGTCTACCCCCCGCACCACCCCGTTCCGGAGCCCGGCGGGCTACTCACGCTGTCTTTCGTTTGCAGCTCGAGGAGGCACGGGACGGAGTCTCGCCGCAGCAGAGGCGCCCACAGGCCCCCAGGGGCGCTGAGGGCCGCGGGGAGCGCCCCGCCGCCGCCACCCCCACGTACGGTCGATGCTGGGGATGGGCGGGGAGCGGGGCCGAGGGACGTCGCTTAGACTCGGGCGATGGCGGCTCTTACTGCGGTTTGGCTTCAGGCGGACGCAGCCCAGGGAGAGCAGCCGCAGGGAGCCGGGGCCGACGGGGCGGCAGGTGAGGTGGTGCTCGGTGGGGCAGCAGCCCCATTCCTAGCGTCCTTCGTTACTGGTCATATCTAAATATAACTTTTAGGTTACGCCTTTGATTGTTTTATGGTAATCGGTAGGTATTAGCATGTTTCAGACTTATAATCTCTAAGGTTACCTTAATGTAATTAAAAGAAGCTGTCTTCATATTTTTAGGCAATTGCATAGTGTTTTTTTTCAAGTTGTTAATGTTTGGGTTTTGTGGAAAAAATGAAGCTAATTTGATAAGAGTATTATCACTTGTCTATATATTTGCATGAGAATTGCAGAAAGGATGCCTTACCAGTTGGACTGCATCTTAAAATAGCTTTATGAAAGCTACTGCGTGTTGCTAAATATTTGTGGCAACCCTATTAAAATGCACTTTATGCAAAAGCAGCTTATTTCTCATTGCATGTTTTGAGGTTTCAGACTTAGTGTAACACTGCGTTCTCTATCTCATCATATACCAAATGTAACATGAGAAACAAGCTTTCTATCCCTTCTGACACTCAATTTGAACTTAAACCAATGTAATGTCCTAAGCCTGTGTCTCCAAATGGCTCAGTCTTTCAGATTTTGAGAGCAATTGATTGCTCCTTGACTACTAGAACTTGTATATTAAAATGTATAACAACCATATAAGTTCTAATATTTCAATCTTAAATAATTTAAAGCAGACTAGCCTATTTGATATGTTCAATGTTTTTTTTCAGTATATACTTGGTTCTCAGTGTTCACAGCTACTTCTGACCAGCAGAGATGCAGATTCACTTGCTGTTGACCTAATATTCTTGATACTATTCTGCATTGCATTTTTTTGCAGTCGTGCCCTGTACTTTTCCTCCAGCAGTGATGATGAATTTGAAACGTGTAAGTAATAGTACATGTATGTTTGCTTGATGAAGGAGCGTGAAAAGGACACATTTCTATCTAGTTATAGTGAAGTAGTTTTTACACATGATCTTCTTTCATTGCTCCTGCTGCAAAGTCTGTTTTCTTCTTGTAGTGTAGTGTTTGTAGCTATATGCCACAGTGAGTGTTCTTGAATCTCATGTCTTAATCTTGGGTGCTTTGCACTATTTGCCTTGTGCTATTTTTCTTGTCTTGGTTTTGTCTCTTCCCTGTTATCCACTAGCTTCCTTCTTAGTCAGTAGAGCATCTTTGAATAAACATTTTTTCTAAGCAGTTACTGTTCCAAACATATGTGTAAACTACTCAGAATTTCCTTTTATGTGTGATGGCTTTTGCTGCATGAGTTGAAATGAAAATATGAGATACAAGAAGCTAAAGAGAATTAACTTATTAAGTAGCAAGTCCTATTTTTCTGTAGCTTTTGGTTTCCTGTGACCAGCTGTCAGCCTTATTAGTTTGGTGCTGCTTCATGGTCTATGAATGCTGTGGTTACAATCATGTAAGAAAGCTGCTGACTGCTAGCCATTTGTGCTTTAGTGAGTCACCGTGGTGTGGCGGCTTGGAAGGCAGAGATACTGCTTTTACTTCTTTTGTAATGAGTGTAGTGGTGAAGACTACTGGGTGTTAATACTGAAAATAACTTATTTCTCCAAGTACTTTTTGAGCTTCGAGGTCTCGAATTCTTTTCCGCCCACTTCTGCTCTTCTTCAGAGGACAATATTCAGTCCTCTCTTAGGCTTTTTAACCTGTAGTGTGCTTTCAGGGTAGTTTTTGGGTGTAGCTCAGCAGCTTTTACTGGTACCAGAGTCTACTGATGACCCATCAAAGCTTTTTCAAGAAGACCTGTCTTCTGATTCTGGGCTTTTATGACATAGTACAAAGGTTTATAAACCCATTGAAGTCATTCATGCAGCTTCAGATTGTAAGAACCAACACTCCATAACCGCTATTTTGGCCCATTATGTTCTGAAGAAGGGATGGTTGTTTCCCTTCTCCCCAGCCTGATGTATGCTTTAATGAAACTTATTCTCCTTCTCATAATCATGGTGTGTGAAATTTTTGATGATACTCCTGATAATCTCTCAAAAGTCACTACTTGAAGCATATACAGTTACAGCTACCTGAACTGTGTTTTTGTGTTTAGTGGTCACCACAATATTCCTGGAGTGATTAAAACATTTATTTCTGAGTAGTAGTATTGAATTGCATATAGACACCTCTTTGCAGTAGGAAAACTACTACCTACTGTCATTGAAATGCTTGGAGAAAATATGATAAACCCATTCAATTCCACCTCCAATGATCCATATGTATGAGGAGGCTATACTGGATACTGCAGGATGTATAACAGAACTTCTTATCTGGCTTTATGCTGGGCAAGGATTGAATAATGAAGGAAATGCTAAGACAGCTGCTCTCAGCTTTGAGGAACTGAGTTGGTATTATACATAAAGGATTATTATGTTTTTGTTTTTGTTTTTTTTTTAAAGATTTCAGATGGAATTTGTACTAGTTGCAACCTTTTCTCTTTAAAAATGCATAACAAAAGAAACAGAACCTTGTTCTTAATTTATTGTTTCAGTTTTAGGTAGAATGAAAACTCCCAAATCTGTTTCTAGAAAGGTGGATGCAAGGTGGGTGCTGTAATTAATGATTTTTCAGTGATTATATATTAGTTTTCTACATCACATCTCCTATTCAGAATACAGAAAAATAATAAAAAATTTTAGTGATTCATAGGCAGATATATGTATAGGAGTGAGTGCAGACAGAAGAACTGTTATGTGTTCAGTCTGCGCATTCGGGCCAAATGTAGAATGGGATGTTTGGGAGTGTACGTGCTGTATTGCTATTCCTATTAATGGACGTAGTTGGACATTCATTTGCTGAGCAGCTGATAATGTTATATTGGGGGGCTTTTTTGGTTCAGCTTTTTAATAAGGTGAACTTATTCTTCTTTTTTCCTGCTTATGCCTACCTTTTTTTTTTTCTCACATTATTTGCTTGTTTTACAGTTTGAAGGACTTAATCGATGACTTGGATGACTTCTTAGACTTAAAAGTGAGAAAGAGCACAACAAAGAATGGCAAGTAATTGTCCAACAGCAAATATGAAGCAGGAATTTTAATGGGTGGAAAGACAGCATCCATTGCTGAGCTGAAGTTTGAGAGAGCTAGTTAAACATAAGATCACTTTGTCTCTTTCTTGATGGTAACATAGGAGAGGCTTTTCTGTTTCCTCTGGGTGTAACAGAGGAAAGTATGGTCATACTGTCCTGACAAGTGTACACTTTGAGGCATTGCTGTTGGTCTGCAGATGCTGTGGACTATCTGCTAGTATTTAGGTCTGTGAAAAGAGTAGCAACTCATGGTTGATTAGACTGAGCTGTGAATATGGGATGATCATTGTAGAGAGAGGATTTAGGATATGCAAAACATTATTCCTGTGGCAGTACAAGCTCATTCTGTGGCCAAAAGACACTAAGTAAAGAAAGTAAGTAATTGTTCTTAAGCTAGATACCTTTAATTTGATGGAGATGTTGGCAATCAGGCTAGTCTTGCCTATGGGTGTTGCAGAGCCACAGATAGGGTCCTTGAATTTGCAACTTCTTTAGCCAAGGTCCTGTGTGTAATCCTGTTAACACTGGGTACAAAGTGCTCTGGCAAACCTTGACTTGAGGTGTTTCAGTGCTTGTCTGAGCACAGAGGATCCCTGTTTTCCCCCAAGGGATGGAACATGCCTTGGTTTGCTAACATTCAGAGTCTGACTACAGCTGTCTGGTGCAATTCTCATTGATAGGAGCAAACTGGACTTTCCTAGGAGTGACAGGGCTCTGGAATTCTTGACGCAGCCACCAGGCCAGCAATCAGTGATATAATTCTAGTAGATGAGGGAACAGTGATTTCATGTGAAACTGGAGAAGCTCTGGCCCTGATCAAGAAGGGTGGGATCTCTTGCTGGTGGTGTGAGTGTCAACACTGAAATGTGTATGTCAACTGAAGACTGTAAAAAGCTAATGCAATGGTTTCTAGAGGGGAAATGGGGAAAGCAAAGTGGACCAGAATCATAATTAAAAAAAAAAAGTCACCAATAGATTTGACATGATCCCCTCATCTTGATAGGTCAAATCAGAGTCAGAAGCCTTGTTTGTTGGCAAGTGTGCGCTTTGTGCTGTAGGTTATGGTCTGATCAGCTAAGGCTGAGCATTTCTTAAGTCACCTTTCACTTTATGGTTTTATAAAACTTTAATATGAAATGTTTAGCCTTACTCTTACATGTATGTAGCGTTTGTTACTGGGAATGAAGATTATGCCAGTGCTAGCTACCTATCAGGCATAACAATCCTGAATGGCTGATTGTCCTGGGTTTTGGCTGGGATAGAGTTAATTTTCATAAAATGCTGGGAAGGGCACAGCTAGAATAGCTGATGCAAACTAGCCAAAGCTATATTGGATACTATGACATCATGCTCAGTGTGTAAGCAGAGGAGACCTGGCTGGGGAGGAGGCATTGCTGCTCAGGACAGTCTGGACACTGGGCTCAGGGCAGTGAGCAAATTGTACTGTGTATCACCCGGTTTGTATATTCTTTCATTAGTAGTAGTGGTGGTGGTGTTTTCCTCTGCTGTCCCAGTAGACTGTCCTTATCCCAACCCATGAGTTTTACCTTTTTCTTCCAATGTTCCTCATTCTACCGAGGGGGGGAGGGGAAGGAGGACTGAGTGAGCAGCCTTGTGGAGCTTAGTTGCTGGCTGGGGCTAAACCACAACACTGATGCATATGTACATGGGATTTAAGCTGCTACTTTTTTTTTTGTACATCTTTCAGTGACTTTCCATTTAGTATGATGGTAAATGAGCAGGATCTAATAAAGAAAACACAGATATCTTTCTATTTTTTGTGTTAAGACAAAGGCAGTTCTCCTAAATAAAACTACCAAAACTTTAAGCTGTTTCTTTTGAATTGCAGCACAGAAGGATCTTCAGACCCCAAAGGATTTGATGACTTTTGGAAAGAAAAACACTTGCTGCCAAGAATTGCAGTATCCAGAGGCTTCAAGTGACACTGAAGATTCTGTCTTTGTAGAAAGTTCATGGCATGGCTCCCAAAAAGGTAGAGTGAAAGACTTGAAAGAGAGTTGGAGGTGCATTAAACTCCCACCTCCACAAAATCTGAAAGAGTCAATTTCCAGAGGCAGTCCAGACTTGCTTCCAGTTCCAGACTGTGAAAAGAGTACAGAAAATAAAGTGCCAAATGTGGCACTACAAGAAAGTATAGAAGTAGAATCAAGTAGCTCAGATGACGAATTTGAATCATTAATAGAACGGATAAGGAAACGAAGCATAGCCCGGAAACGAATCTTAAGCACAAGTAAAACTGACTACCAGCCAAGCAAAAAAGGTAAGCAATTGTTCTTAGCTAACTTGCAAGCTAACCTATTGACAGCAATGGTAGTGCTAATTGCCTAATTCTTTTTGTTTGTGTGGCCCGTGCTTTAGAAGTGCAACCCAGGATCTTGCAATTGAATTTTGATGCAATCAGAAATTACTCCTCTGAGCATTCTGAAAAATGATTCTACTAGTCTTGTGGTATCAGGATTTTTCACTACTGCTTGTTTTTATAATTCCTATAATTGTAGACACTTCTACTTTTTAAAAATTGTTCTGAAAACAAATCTAACTGGTGTTTTTGAATGATGTTAACTAATTTTTTTAATATATGATAGTAGTTAATGTGAAACTCTTATTTTGTTAAGACTGAAGTTTTGAGCAGTTTGGATGCTGTTAATTTACTATTTGGATTTATAATTACTTTATTTAAAATACAGTTTATAATGAGAATTTCCTCAGTCAGTAATTTCTCTCCTTTGACTAGCTGAAGTGAGATCCAACTGAAAGATTGCAAAGAGGGGAAAAGGGCTATTGCTGAGTTAAGAGCAGGTGAAAACAAATCTCTCTAGAAGAGTAAACACAGGGTGCCTTCCTCACTAACAAGGACTAGCTCAGGTCAAGGAGACCTATGGAAGAGGACAGCTGACAGCGTACAAATATGCCCTGGGAAAGAGCAAAATTTTTTTGTCCTTGTTGGCATATGCCAATATGGTCTAGAAAACATTCTAGAATAAGTGCGCTGGCAGCTGCATTGGCTTCTCTGTATGTGGTTGAATAGTGAAAGGAGACAAATGGCCCAAATAAGGGAACAGGCATCTGTTAAGCCAGCAGAGAACCTCTTCTGAAAGCCCAAACCTTGAAGGGGTCCTCGATTTCTGGTTTGAGGGTCAGTCACCTTAGCAATCTGTCCAGATGTGGACTGGGAAAAAAGGCAACTATCTGATCAGAACTTGCCTGTGAAACAAA
This sequence comes from Aramus guarauna, assembly GCA_013400195.1. Lineage (NCBI taxonomy): Eukaryota > Metazoa > Chordata > Aves > Gruiformes > Aramidae > Aramus > Aramus guarauna. Next base: position 37,321 of record VXBL01008726.1, read on the forward strand.
TGATGTGACTTGCGGTACATGACAGAAGGTTAAAAAGATTTTTTTTATTGTTGTTCTAATGGTGTCTCTGCATTACTGCTCCCAATGTGCTGGTAATGTATTTTGAATTGGTGAAATGTCACAGCAATGCCTTAGTGAGGTCACAAATGCTTTTCCCTCCACTTCCTCCTAGCTGCACATTTGAAAGTTGGAGTTTACTACTCTTCCATTGAATGGTAATTTTTGTAGTATATAACAGCAAATTACCTTTCCATTGGTTGTAAAAGCCTTTGCTTTCAAGAATGCACAGTAAGGGTGTGTATGCTGAGGTGGAATATTTGACTTTTTTCACCATTGTTTGTTACCTGGTTGCTGATGTTTATGCTTCTGATTCTTTGACTGTGTGTAATCCTGTGACTCTTTCTGTTGAACTAGAAAACATCAAGCCACCCTCTGAAGATGCCCAGCCCTTGAAAGGCGAGGGAGTTGAGATACCAAGGCCAAACTCCATTTCATTTCAAGGAACACCTTCCAATATAATGGCTTCTGCAAGAATTCCTAGGAATGCATTGGTCAGTTGCTCCCAGTCAGCAAAGACAGAGAAAAGGTAAGTGTTTCTTCCTCTTTACTATGTTCTGGGACTATTATAGATGGACAAAGAGATGCTTAGCATTTTGCCTAGGATGATGTTCTGATTTTTCTGGTACCGAGAAACCTCTGCTACCAATTCAGCAGTTGTTAATGGTTATTAAGTAGCTGGAGACCAAAGCTTTCAGTTTCGGGTATGAGAGGGAGAACATAAGCTAATCTCTGCTAAGAGGAACGGATGACAAATAAATCTGACAAATGTCAAATCTTTGTAAATGTTAGTTCTCTTGCTATTCCTTGTCTTGGAACCGTATACTTCTAATGTGCACTGGTAATAAAGAGTCTATCTCTCGAGGTGTCTGCTTCCTGAAAATATACCAAAATTGATTCTATTAGGAATTCATGCATTTTAACAAGCTTGTCTTGATATTTTTGACCTGTATCCTTAACTTGCAGAATTCATGTTTCTTTTTCTATATGTGGATGCAGCTTAAGCTTTTCAGAATGTCTTTTTCATTTCTAATAACTGCCTTTATTCTGCCTTTTAGCCATGTGATGTTTTCTTTAGCCATTTTATAATTGTACATTTGTCCTGATTTTTGGCTGGGATAGAGTTAATTTTCATAAGAAGCTGGGATAGGACACAGCCAGGACAGGTGAACCAAACTAGCCAAAGGGGTATTCCATAACCTATGATGCCATGCTCAGTGTAAAAGGGGGCTGGGCCAGGGCAGCACAGCTCTGGGACTGGAGGGAGGAAGGGGGAAGAAGGCAGTATAAGCGCGTGCACCCTGCTGGCCTCATGAAGGCAAACTAGTGAAAAGAGTCAGGAGAGGTTTATGCCAGCGGCAGCATCCCGGAGATCTTTTTTGGTTATAAAGTGGCCATTATTTTTCAATGTGATATTTCTGTACTTCAGTAAAATGCTTTTACGGGTTTTCTTGCAGGTTCATGGTGTGCTCAGTGCCTGGCTGTTTCTTGCAAGATCTCTCAAATCCGGCTTACCACTATGTGAAGTATTTCAAGAAAAATAAAGAGGAGCTGGCACAGAAGCTCTACTGTCTGTATAATAATACCATCTTTGAGCGGAAGGTTGGCTTCAAAACAAAAGCTACAAATCTAAAATGCTTGTTAATATGTTGCTCCTCACTTTTTGATGTGATTTCTCTTTATCCTCTTCAGTTAGCAGAAGCTAAGCTTCATAGCAATGGCTTATGTTTGAATTAGTTCAAGCAATTTCTTTGAAAGGGGGTTATTACACCAGGATGCAGCAGTTTTCAGCTTGGCTTGCTTTCCCAGCTGTAATGGTGCACCATCCTTAAGTGAACAGTCTGGATGGTGTCCAAGAGTCTTTGAGAGAAACTGCTACATGAGGAGCCTTGTATCAGTTTCATCTTTGAAGAAGTGACTGATATTTATCTTAATGTATTTTCTAGTACGTGCATGGTTGTCAATGGATAAAAGCACTTCCCTTTGTTGTTAGGGCCTATTGCCTCATGCTTAGTCATGCTATGTGCAGTCTTTATTCCTGTTGCGTGTTCATGTCTGCATTCTGGAACAGATTAAGAAGCTGCTTATCCTTTGAACAACAGTTTTGGGTGAACCTAAAGCTATAAGTTGTGCTTCAAATTGAAGGCTCAATTTCAGAGAACTGCTGTCTTGACCTTTACATCTTCTGGGATACTTGAGACCCTTCTCTGGTGAAAAATGTCCTTGTGAGGAAGGACACTGGCCTCATTAATTCCATTAGAATTTTTTTCAGGAAGGAAAATGTTTCTGTGCAGCTGAGAAAATACTGCTGAGCTGACCAAGGACAGGCTGAGGTCATGATTTCACATAAGGCTAACCTTAACAGGCTCTCTGTTGCTGAAAGCAAAACATCTTGCTCCCCAGCGCTTCAGCCCTGTACCTGTGCTGGCACTTACTACTGTTGGACCATTTACTTAAAAATCATTAACTAATTTAGATGACAGAAAACTTAGTAAAAGAACAGAGGTAACCAAGATAGTTATGATTGAGGGCTTAAAAAAAATCAGGACTAGCACAGAGGATAAGCAAAGGGTGATTATTCAATCTCTCACAGTGTGAAAGTGCAGCAAATTAAAATGGCAAGTTGCAGGTTCAGAACAACCAAAGCAAATGATACTTGACCTGTGAATTATTAAGCTGTAGAACTTCTGATCATAGACTACTGTGGTTGTTAACAATGTGTATGTATTCTTAAAACACACACTCTTTCTCTCTCCCCCTCTCCACCCCCTGCCAAATCACCAGAAAACAACTTTAAGAGCATTTTAATGCAAAGGAACCACCTGTGGCTCAGTGAGGTGTTGACTTGCAAATGACTAGCAGTTGGGAAGAGAACTTTTTTTGAAGAGAAAATTCTGTTTTATGCCTGACCTCACCTTGTATTTCCTCTTAAGCAGCATGTGTTAGCCACAGTTGGAGGCAGAACAGAGGATTTTTTTGTCTCATCCTGCATTGTGAAACTCTGTGCTGGTTATGAAAAATTGGTGATGGAATAAGAAGCCATGGAGGGTGGGTCTTTGCATCTTAAGTGATAACAGTGTTAAGGGCACTAAGAGACATTTGCACTGGCTTTGCAGTAAATATAAGGGGAAGCCAGAGGGCCAGAAGAAGAGTACATGTACTGTTTTGTTTTTCAGTTACCGGAGAAAATGGCAATAATCTGGAATAAGAAAATGAGAAAAACAGCAGGATATTGTGTAACTGGGCAGACAGCAGGTCCTGAAGCAAGGCGTTATGCTCGCATAGAACTTTCTGAGAAAGTCTGTGACTCTGCAGGTAGGTAAATATATGTTGATTTTTCTTTGAGAAAGTGAGCTCTTGAGATAAAAACATGAATCTGAGGCCTAAGAGATCTGGAACTGGACCCTGAAATTTCATACTACCTTGAATAAATAAGTCCAGTAATGGTAGTACTTGTCCTCACAACCCTTCTAAGAGTCTGGGCAAATTTACAAAATGTGAGAACAGAGATGTATTCATGCTAACTGCAGTATTTTGATTATATTATTGATTTGAAGATCTATGTTACTCTTATTCTATATGTACTATAATGGTCTTCCATGACAGCTAGCCACCTTGTTGGTAGTATTTAAAGCTGGAATAAAGACAGATCAGTGCCAAATTAAGTACTATCGTGTGGTGAGTACTATAACTCTTATTTTTCCCTCATTCCCCTCCCAATTTGAGGAAATGAATGTTGCTATACTGTAGGAGAATCAGTTCTCTAATTAATAGAATACTTGGAAGTAAGCTTAATAAATTCAAATTGAATTCCCAGAGTACCCTGGGAATCTACTTTTGAGGGCTTAAGAATCAATGAGTGCTGGTCAGTTTTTAAGAAGCACTTTTTAGGAGCACAGGAGCAAGCAATTCCATTGTGTCATAAGTCATAGAATCATAGAATGGTCAAGCAGAAGTCCATCTTGACTGAATAGGGAACACCTTGTTCCCTCCTCAAGAAGAATAAGAAATTGTATCATCTCTGGAAATGAGGTCAGGCTTTGCAGAAAGATTACAGAGCTGTGGTTTCTATAAGTAGGGAGAAGACGTGAAAGGCCAAAGCCCAATTAGAGTTGAAACTGGCCAGTGTAGTGTCAGACAAGAAGGGCTTTTTAAAGTACATTAACAGCAAGAGAAAATCTAAAGAAAACATTGGACCAATGCTTGTTGAAGATGGTCATATGACTAATAGGGATGACAAAAAAGTGGAGGCATTCAATGCCTTTTTTTTTTTTTAATTTGCCTTAGTCTTTAATAAAACTGACAGACCCCTGAGTCAGAGGACCATGAGTGTGGGAACAGTAACTTTCCATTTGTGGACACTGAAATTGTCAGGGACCAGGGGGATCAGCTGAATGTTCACAAGGGGATGTTATGACAGGACCCCTCTTGATGATCTACTAAAGGTCTTGGGAGTCTGGGGAGGTCCCTGCTTATGGAAGCTAGCTCATGTTATTCCAATTTACAAGAAGGATGTGAGGGAAGACACAGGTCTGTAGTTTCCTAACCTAACTTCCTGGAAAAACTATGGAGATCATACTAGGTACTATTGAAAGGCATTTAAACAATAATGCAGTCATCAAGCACGGTCAACATGGGTTTGCTAAGGGGAAATCATGTTTAACTGACCTGATACCCTTCTATGATAAGGTCACCCACCTAGTAGATGAAGGGAAGGCAGTGGATGTAGTTTTTCTGGATTTTAGCAAGGCTTTTGATACAGCCTTACAGCATCCTTCTGGACAAGTTGTTCAGCTGTGGGATGAGCAGGTTCATGGTGTGCTGGATGAAGAACTGGTTGAAGGGCAGGGCTCAAAGGGTTGTAGTGAATGGGGCTACATCTGGCCAGTGGCTGGTAACAAGCAGTGTTTCTCAGGGTTTAATTCTAGGGCCAGTCCTGTTCAGTATACTTATCCACAATCTGGATGCAGGAGTGGATTACATTGTTAGCAAGTTTGCTGACGATACCAAACTGTGAGGTGCTGTTAACTCCAATGAGAGACAAGATGCCTTGCAGAGAGATCTAGATGGACTGGAGCATTGGGCAGTGATTAATGGGATGAAATTTAACAAGTCCAAAAGCTGGATTCTGCTCCTGGGGTGGCGTGATGCTGGGCACAAATATAAATTGGGAGAGGATTGGCTGGAGAGCAGCTCTGCAGAAAGGGATATGGGGGTGCTGGTCAGCAGCAGGCTCAATATGAGACAGCAGTGTGCCCTGGCAGCCAAGAGGGCAAACTGCATCCTGGGGTGCATCAAACACAACATAACCAGCTGGTCGAAAGTGGCAAATATCCTACCGTAGTCAGTGTTGGTTCAGCCTCACCTTGAATACTGTATGCAGTTCTGGGCCCCACAATTTATAGGAGGTGAAGGTTTGTGAATGCATCCAGAGGAGGGTAACAAAACTGGTGAAAGGGCTGGAAGGCATGTCCTGTAAGGAGTGGCTAAGGACTCTAGATTTGTCTAGTTTGGAGAAAAGGAGGCTGAGGGATGACCTCATTGATCTCTATGGCTTCCTGAGAGGGAGGTGCTGATCTCTTCTCCCTGGTATCCAGTGATAAGGTGTGTGGCAATGCTTCAAAGCTGCACCAGGGGAGGTTTAGACTGGNTCTGCAGGTAGGTAAATATATGTTGATTTTTCTTTGAGAAAGTGAGCTCTTGAGATAAAAACATGAATCTGAGGCCTAAGAGATCTGGAACTGGACCCTGAAATTTCATACTACCTTGAATAAATAAGTCCAGTAATGGTAGTACTTGTCCTCACAACCCTTCTAAGAGTCTGGGCAAATTTACAAAATGTGAGAACAGAGATGTATTCATGCTAACTGCAGTATTTTGATTATATTATTGATTTGAAGATCTATGTTACTCTTATTCTATATGTACTATAATGGTCTTCCATGACAGCTAGCCACCTTGTTGGTAGTATTTAAAGCTGGAATAAAGACAGATCAGTGCCAAATTAAGTACTATCGTGTGGTGAGTACTATAACTCTTATTTTTCCCTCATTCCCCTCCCAATTTGAGGAAATGAATGTTGCTATACTGTAGGAGAATCAGTTCTCTAATTAATAGAATACTTGGAAGTAAGCTTAATAAATTCAAATTGAATTCCCAGAGTACCCTGGGAATCTACTTTTGAGGGCTTAAGAATCAATGAGTGCTGGTCAGTTTTTAAGAAGCACTTTTTAGGAGCACAGGAGCAAGCAATTCCATTGTGTCATAAGTCATAGAATCATAGAATGGTCAAGCAGAAGTCCATCTTGACTGAATAGGGAACACCTTGTTCCCTCCTCAAGAAGAATAAGAAATTGTATCATCTCTGGAAATGAGGTCAGGCTTTGCAGAAAGATTACAGAGCTGTGGTTTCTATAAGTAGGGAGAAGACGTGAAAGGCCAAAGCCCAATTAGAGTTGAAACTGGCCAGTGTAGTGTCAGACAAGAAGGGCTTTTTAAAGTACATTAACAGCAAGAGAAAATCTAAAGAAAACATTGGACCAATGCTTGTTGAAGATGGTCATATGACTAATAGGGATGACAAAAAAGTGGAGGCATTCAATGCCTTTTTTTTTTTTTAATTTGCCTTAGTCTTTAATAAAACTGACAGACCCCTGAGTCAGAGGACCATGAGTGTGGGAACAGTAACTTTCCATTTGTGGACACTGAAATTGTCAGGGACCAGGGGGATCAGCTGAATGTTCACAAGGGGATGTTATGACAGGACCCCTCTTGATGATCTACTAAAGGTCTTGGGAGTCTGGGGAGGTCCCTGCTTATGGAAGCTAGCTCATGTTATTCCAATTTACAAGAAGGATGTGAGGGAAGACACAGGTCTGTAGTTTCCTAACCTAACTTCCTGGAAAAACTATGGAGATCATACTAGGTACTATTGAAAGGCATTTAAACAATAATGCAGTCATCAAGCACGGTCAACATGGGTTTGCTAAGGGGAAATCATGTTTAACTGACCTGATACCCTTCTATGATAAGGTCACCCACCTAGTAGATGAAGGGAAGGCAGTGGATGTAGTTTTTCTGGATTTTAGCAAGGCTTTTGATACAGCCTTACAGCATCCTTCTGGACAAGTTGTTCAGCTGTGGGATGAGCAGGTTCATGGTGTGCTGGATGAAGAACTGGTTGAAGGGCAGGGCTCAAAGGGTTGTAGTGAATGGGGCTACATCTGGCCAGTGGCTGGTAACAAGCAGTGTTTCTCAGGGTTTAATTCTAGGGCCAGTCCTGTTCAGTATACTTATCCACAATCTGGATGCAGGAGTGGATTACATTGTTAGCAAGTTTGCTGACGATACCAAACTGTGAGGTGCTGTTAACTCCAATGAGAGACAAGATGCCTTGCAGAGAGATCTAGATGGACTGGAGCATTGGGCAGTGATTAATGGGATGAAATTTAACAAGTCCAAAAGCTGGATTCTGCTCCTGGGGTGGCGTGATGCTGGGCACAAATATAAATTGGGAGAGGATTGGCTGGAGAGCAGCTCTGCAGAAAGGGATATGGGGGTGCTGGTCAGCAGCAGGCTCAATATGAGACAGCAGTGTGCCCTGGCAGCCAAGAGGGCAAACTGCATCCTGGGGTGCATCAAACACAACATAACCAGCTGGTCGAAAGTGGCAAATATCCTACCGTAGTCAGTGTTGGTTCAGCCTCACCTTGAATACTGTATGCAGTTCTGGGCCCCACAATTTATAGGAGGTGAAGGTTTGTGAATGCATCCAGAGGAGGGTAACAAAACTGGTGAAAGGGCTGGAAGGCATGTCCTGTAAGGAGTGGCTAAGGACTTTAGATTTGTCTAGTTTGGAGAAAAGGAGGCTGAGGGATGACCTCATTGATCTCTATGGCTTCCTGAGAGGGAGGTGCTGATCTCTTCTCCCTGGTATCCAGTGATAAGGTGTGTGGCAATGCTTCAAAGCTGCACCAGGGGAGGTTTAGACTGGGCATTAGTAACATGGTTTAACTTTCTGTCAGGCAGTTGGACTGGATGATCATTGTAGGTCCCTTCCAACTGTTCTAATTGTGGAGAAAATTCAGTGCTCCACTCTAGTTGTTTCTGGATGAAAAATATTAATGTTACAAAAGCAATCAATGAATCTTAGTCTAAATAAAGGTGTTTCAGGTCTCGAAAAACTCCAAATAAAAACCGCCAACCAAAAAAAAAAAAATCATACCAAGCAGATTAGGTGTGCAGGGAAGTAACTAGGATGCAGAATTAGGGCTAATCACAAAACTGGAAATGCGCTGAGTAAAACCTTGTTTTGGGGCATTTTATCTTATCGAAACTTTGTTAATTCCAACCTCAAAAATAAATCTGTCATGGTTTAACCCCAGCTGGCAATTAAGCACAACACAGCCACTTGCTCACTCCCCCCACAGCAGGATGGGGGAGACAATTAGAAGAGTAAAAGTGCAAAAACTCGTGGGTTAAGACAAAGACAGTTTAACAGGTAAAGCAAAAGATGTGCATGCAAGCAAAGCAAAACAAAGAATTCATTCACCACTTCGAATTGGCAGGCAGGTGTTCAGCCATCTCCAGGAAAGCAGGGCTCCATCACCTATAATAGTTACTTGGGAAGACAAATGTCATCACTCAATGTCTCACCTCGTCCTTCTTCCCTCAGCTTTATATGCTGAGCATGACATCATATGGTATGGAATATCCCTTTTGTCGGTTGGGGTCAGCTGTCCTGGCTGTGTCCACTCCCAGCTCCTTGTGCATCCCCAGCCCACTTGCTGATTGAGTGGTGTGAGAAGCAGAAAAGGCCTTGACTCTGCGTAAGCACTACCCAGCAATAATTAAAATGTTTTCAGCACAAATCCAAAACACAGCCCCATACTACCTACTATGAAGAAAATTAACTGTATCCCAGCCAAAACCAGCACCCTTTTGTATCTTAAAGAATGAATGTCAAAGGTCTGAAGCAGTGACCAAGGATGAAAGTCTGTACTTCCCCATACCTGACTGATCTTAATGTCTTTTGTTTGCCTTATGCCAAGATCGTCTTCGAGACACACTAGTTCATGAGGCTTGCCATGCAGCCACCTGGCTGATCAATGGTGTTCGCGATGGACATGGACAATTCTGGAGATTCTATGCCAATAAATCAGCTGTGATTCATCCGGAACTGCCCGTAGTAACACGATGCCACAGCTATGAGATTAATTACAAATTCATCTATGAATGTGTTCTGTGCAAAGCTACGTGAGTAATGTTTTGATCTTGCATATGACTATGTATTAACTTTGCCTCTAACTGGCAGTCTCTTGTGTCCTAGAAATCATGGGTCTCTTAAACTGTGAACCAGTTGGGATACTGAATTGTCTCTTCACATTTCTGGAGTCCACAGAACCTTACTAGGTGATTCCACATGTTTGCTTCTGGGTAGTTTCAGTTCCAGTTCAGAGGTCAGGACAGGCAGAAGTCTCTTCTGAGCACCATTGGTGATGACGGGTCTTTGGGAAGCAGTAAGGGATCAGAAAATGTGCCTCAGCTTTGAAGGACATGGCAGGGAAAGGTCATACCTCATGTGGTTGCTCTCACTTTACAAACATTGCTCCCTTTATGTAGATTTGGATTTACTTCCTACTGTAGTTAATGTTATTGAGTTAACTTGTGAAAGTTCTGGACCACTTAGATTTCATGATCTACACTGATCCTATTACAGGCTTTTTGGTAGATGGTAGTATTTCACATCTTAACTAAGTACTACATCAGGAGTATTACTTGTGGGCCTACACTGACAGAGCAATGACTGGATCTGGCACATCCCTGTAGAATGTAGGTAAGCAAAGTACTAGCATGTGTTGCAGACATAAGGCATTCCAAGTTCTTTTGAAATCTGTCCATGTTTTACAAAGTAACATCTTTGTGCCATGACAACAATCTAAATTTGATCTAAGGAAAAACAGTCCACAAGGGAGTCCTAGACTTGCCATGGTGGACTGAATTACTTTTAAATACTCGCCCTTGTAAAGATACTGAGGACCATCTGGTGCTGAAAGAAGTCAGTTACTGGAATTCAAAAGTGCAACAAGTCCCTATAAAAACTGGGTGCAAAATGTATGACAGTAATTAGATATTAGAACAAAGTATCAGAGGAAGCTTTCTGGGTTTTGTATCTTGATGACTTTGAATTAAGACTAAACATTTTGACTAATCTTGTATCTTTGTTATGGTAGTGCTAAGTAAAATGTAGAGACCAACAATATAATGATTTCTATTGGTTTAAAACTCATAAAAGCTATAGTCAGTTTTCTAGTTGATCTTTTACCTCATGGACTCTTTCAGCTTGTGTATATATTAAAGGAAGAATAGATGTCTGCAGCTACATAGATGTGAGCAGCACTGTGATGCGAAGGATTGAAGCTAGGACACAGATCTACTGATAGATTGCAATATTGGTCATAAGACTTCTGTCTTGCTTACTGTATTTGTGAAATGAGAACTATATATGTTGCTGAGATCAAGCAGAAGAAATAGTTGCTATAGTAATTTCACAGGTTTCTTACTTTTCATGGGTATGAAAGGAGTTGTTGCCTTTTCTGGAAGATTGTAGCTGATCGCAGGCTTCTACATGTAATGACCTCATTCTCAGTGGGAAAGCATGAAGTTTTGTGAATTCAGTTCTGCACAGCCCATGAAAGTGGCTGACAGTAGTGGCATTTTTTTTTAAGATTTTTAAAAAGTTATTGTTATCCTCCCGTAACTTTAGGGGCTAAATGCATGCTTAGAAAACATGCATGGGACTTTTTTCCGCATGATCATGTGTGCTACTTTAAGAAGCACTTTAATATGCGAAATACTGTTTCCTTAAAGAATCTTCCTGAAGTGCTTAGTATGACTATGCAATGCATTAGTTGCTTAGATACAACACAGCATTGAGATGACTCGGTGGTGATGGCTTTGAGGAGAACCTCCAAGGGGTAGCTGATACATGGGTTGTGGAGGTGTTTTGAAATGTAGTACTTCATACTACTAGGCTGAGAGTAAAAGAGACAGAGGGAAAAACCAAGGTGAAAAGGCAGTGGAAAAAGTTCTCGGGTAGAGAAATGTGTAATACTTCACACAGTGGAACAATCAAATCTGTATGTAGTCTGTTTCCTATTCTAAAATGCTAGCTTAGAAATCTGACCTAAGTAGCCTGGCAGAAGAGAAAGAGACCCTTTCCCACGAGTACTGTCTACCACAAGTGTGAAATCAAAGTACTTATTTTGCCATTTCAGGGTTGGACGTCATTCCAAGTCTCTGGACACAGAGCGCTTTGTCTGTGCATTCTGTGGGGGTCAGCTGGTCCTGAGTCAGCCCGCTGAGAAGGATGGCACTCCTGCTAGGACACATCTAATGCCCTTTGCAAAGTATGTGAAAGAAAACTATGGACTTAAGAGAGAGCAGAATGGGCTGAGTCATGCAGAAGTCATGCGGAAACTCAGTGCTGACTTTGCTGTAAAAACTAGTCTTCAAGATTCCTTGTAATATCTCAATACACCTCCCTTCTTGATGCCACTTAAATTTTGTATGTAGTGGTAAATGAGTCTAATGTCTATGAATGTGTTTCAGAGAATTCCAGATATTTTTAATATTTTAGCATTAAACCTAATACAGAAGGCCTTACAGCCTTTTCTAAAATGCGCAAGAGTGAGCAAGAAGCAGTGATGTAGAATGTCCATGGCAATGCACAAGTCAGGGTATCCACCTTGGACTTAAAGTAACCACCACCTGTGCCTGGGAAGGTCCAGTTCTAGGCCTTTTGTGGGACTGACTTGCTATGTTTGTCTGGAATTCTCTGAACAGTATTTACACATAGTGCTTCGTAGCATGTCTTCAGTGACTCCAGTGAGCAATGGATTTACTCTTTCATCTGGGTACCTGATATGCCATAGACTCTGTATATGTACTGAAGAACTGCGAGGTGTATGTCTATCTGTGATTGTCAGATGCAAGAAAAATCCAGGCCCATGAGCTGAAATCCTCTGATTCTGTCTGGATGACTTAAGGCAGGAGAAGGGGCAGACCTGAGGAAGGCTTCAACATGGGTTCAGGCATTCTCCCAAAGAGTTTCTTGAGTGATCCTTGGCTGTTTTTATTAAGCGTTAGGTAGATGATACCTCAAATCTGTTAGAGAAAGTGTGAGTTTCTGCAAAGCCATCTGGCCCTTAGTGAGATCAAAGCTCTTTCTGATTAAACTTTGATTGCAGTTGTGCCTCTATCACTGAGATTTCATAGAAGCTAAAATAGGTGCAAAAGGTCAGGTTGGGGAAAGCAAATTCAAACACTTTCCACCATAGAATGAGAAGGTCTAGTCAGATACCTTAAGTCTTTCACGTAGAACATCACTGAATGTGTGTTATAGTGTTTGTGTCCACTGTGAACAAATTGTTCAGGGGACTAGTAATTTCCAATAATCAATAAATACTAATTTTATACCAACTGTGGCAATGAACCAGGCTTCTTGGTTTCAGTTTAACTGTGGCTGTGTAGGTATAGTATGTGAAAGCTTCTGATTTGCTTTTAGCTAGTTTTGAGTTTCACATACAGCAGATCACCCTGCTTGATGTTGAGGATACCTCTTGTTACACTCCAACTGAAAAAGAAATAGTAGCAGCATATGAAGGAGTTTGAGCTGCTTCAGAAATAGTTGGTACTGAAGCACAACTCCTCTTGGAACCTTGATTGCCTGTGCTGAGCTGGATGTTCAAAGGGAGGGTTCTTTCTATGCATCATGCAACTGATGCTACATTAAGTGGGTTGCTTTGATAATGCAATGTGCTAGAATGGGAAACCCTGACCGCCCAGGAATCTTGGAAGTGATCATGGACTGGCCAGAGGGCTGAAACTTTGTAGTGCTGCCAGAGGTGGTGACTGGTGCTGAAGAGGCCCCACTAATACTAAACAACCAGCAAACAAAAAGCAGTAAGGCTTCTTGTGAGAAGACACTGGAGGTGGAAAGCTGCTGTGTGGGGTACTACACAACAAGTCATTGAAAATATTGAAGGAAAAAGTGAATCCAAGTCAGTTTGCAGAAGTGAAAGTCATCCAACTGACCTTGGATATTGCTGAATGAGAAAAATCTCTACTCATTCATAGATAGCGGCAAATGCTCTGTGGAGGTGATTATGGCAATGGAAGTGGACCAACTTATCAGCACAGAGGAAAAACCATATGGGCTGCTGAATTGTGGCAACATGCTGGTGCTTGGGTAGAGAACCTGGGACTAAAAGTAATGTAGATACTCACATATCTGAGAGCTGTGTCACTGAACAACACAGAAACAATGAGATGGTGGACAGCGCTGCTAGAATTGAAGTGACTCAGGTGGATCTAGACTGGGAATGTAAGGGTGAGATACTTAAGGCTCAAGGGGCCTATGATACATCAGGATGTCTAGGAATGGATGCAATACACAAATGGGCTAATGACTGAGGAGTAGACTTGACCATTGATCACACTGTACAAATAATCTGTGAGTGTAAAATGTGCACAACAGGGAGTGAAGGAACTAAAGCCTCTATGGTATAGAGGATGATGGCTGAAATCTGTGCGCTGGAGAGGCCACTTGGACTGGGTGTACTTGGTGAGGTGTTGGCAGACAGGGGCAGTGGGGATGCGGGGGTGGCCTCTGTGTGAGGGAGACCAGAGGCAGCCCTGTGCTGGACGTGCCCCTCTGCAACAGCCCCAGCGCAGCCCCAGCTGGGCCTGTCAGCAAGGGGTGGAGGGGTACTTTCTCCTGCTCTTTTGCCTCCCCCACTGCTTCGTGGGTCACTGAGAGCAGCGGCGCCTGGCGGTCAGCACCTTGCCAGTGCACTTTGCCTGGCCATGCCCTGTGCCTGACAGCACAGCCGGTCCCATCTCCTTATTAAACTGCTTCCTGGCTCCGTCCTGTGTGCATGTGTTTGTGCAGGGCTGTGAGTGCAGGCGCTGAGGTCAGACCACTGGGCGGAGGGTCCCCATGCCCCTGCGGCAGCGAGTGCGGGTGTGTTTGTTTGCTGGTTGTTTAGTGTGTTTGCTTGCCACTGAAGATGAAGCCACACGAGTCGGCGAGCAGGTGACGTGGCCTGGGAGCAAGGGGGTGAGTTGGGTCTCTGTCAGCCAGCCATGGGTGTGAGAGACCCTAGGTATCTCCAGCAGACAGAGGGTCAGCTGTGGGACCTGGGGAGCCCCATCTAGCTCAGGGGGTGTGGGACAGTCTGTACCAGCAACTGGACAAGGGCTGCGGCCTCAGGGGCTCCTACGTGGAGGGGCCAGCAACTTGGGAGACTGGAATCGAGGGGCCAGCTACTGGGCAGGTTGAGTGTCTGAGCCCAGCTGCTGGAGGGTTCCACCTTGCCCACGTGTGTACATTCAGTCTCACTAGTGGCCCTTCTGGAGATAAAAACCCTCATGGTGACACTGAGAGCTGCCAAAAGAACAGAGGACTGTGGTCGGGAGGAGCCATTTGGATTGGGTGAACTTGGTGAGGTGCTGGCAGCCAGGGGCAGTGGGGCTGTGGGGGGTGGCCTCTGTGCAAGACATGGTGGGTGCGAGCCGGTGCTAGCTGGCTCCGCAACAGCCCCAGCGCAGCCCCAGCTCGGCCTGTCAGCGAGGGTGCGGGAGCGTGGGGGGGGAACACCTCTGGGAAAATGTCCAGCAAAGGCCACAGGGGTGACAGAGGGGGCTGGACTAGAGGATGCCAGAGGTGCCTCCTGACCCACACCCTGCTGTGGGCCTGTGAGGCTGTGCCCGCAGGGGGCTGTAGTAAACGGGCGCCTCCACGGTGACCGCCAGGCCTTTGTGACCAAGGGGCGACATCATGCCCAGAGGCCATTGTGACGGGGCGTGTCCACACGGCAGCTGCGGGGGCTTTTAAGGGCCAGAGCCCTAGGGTGCCCACTCCCAGGAGAGCAGCTCTGTCAGGAGGCAGCAGCTCTTCTAGGTGCCTGTGGCAGGTGTCCATCTCCGAAGATGCCTGAGAACGAGGAGGCAAATGCTTGCTCCTGGCCTGATAAGGGGCTGCAGCCCCTGCAGGAGCACCAGCAGGTGAGGGATGGGGCTGGAGGGAGAGAAGAGTGGTGGGGCGTGGGGATGGCAGGGGGGTGAGATGGCCGGCCCTGAGCGCCTCTGGCCCAGGCCCAGCCATGTCGTGCACCAGGGGTTAGTCTGGGGTGGGGCCGGCTCCTTGACAGCCGCGGCCCACGCAGCCCTGCAGCGATGTCCCAGAGGCAGAGAGCAGCTCAGAGCTGAGTGCGGCCTGGCTGTAGTGGCCAGCAGCTGCCTTGAAGCCAGGGCTGGGCTTGCCAGCGCTGCAGGGGTTGCTGTGCCAACAGAGCAGCCTCCATCCCACGCCTCCTCCTTCTCCCCACAGGTGTGCTGCAGGCAGCACCGCAGCACAGCCAGACCACAGCCTCGTCCCTCCGTGGGAACAGGCTGCCACTGCTCCAGTGCCCAGCGAGCTCACAGAGCACTTGCAGCCGTTGCACACAGGTAGGTACCTTAAGGGAGACAGGACCGAATGCCTCCCCGACCCTGGGAGGTGCCGATGGGAAGGCAGGACGAGCTGGAAGGGACAAGCGTGACCAACCCACCTCCCCACCCCCACCCCAGCAAGCTGAGACCCCTGTGCCGTGCGCGGCAGGCTGCCCGGGCATGCCAGGGGTGCTCCTGAGACCCGGTGGGGGGCCACGCAAGGACCAGCCCTCTCCCCAGCCAGCTCTGGGAGCAGGGCAGCAGCTGCCTGTGGGGCTGAGCACTGCCCTCAGAGCTGGCAGGACAGCCCAGCCCACAGGGGTTTCCCGTTGGGACGCAGGGGTGAAAGGACCAGAGTCACACGGCCTTTCTCTTGCAGACGGACAGGCTGGAGGGCTTGGAGGCACCGCCCCGCAGCAGGTCCACACGGGTAGAAAGAGCGCCCATGCCAGCCTTGCCACCTCTCCCAAAGCTTAAAGCAACACAGGCAGCTGCACCCCGGCATGCTCGTGCAGCTTCCACAGCAGGATCTGCAAATGTCACCAAGTTGCCCGCTCTGCCAGCAGCAGCAACCTCTGGGTGTTCCCTGAGAGGCAGAGCACGCGCCGTGGGCCCTGTGGCCAGCAGCCACCGAGAGCTTGTCCCACCTGCTCGGGGCATCCTCGGTGACCAGGGCACGGCAGCGAGGGCTGAGAGGTGGGGGCCTGCCCCACATGGCCGCACAACTCGGAACGTGGCTCTGGAGTCCACGGTCCAGTCATTGGTGTCGGGCGTCCTGAGTTGTGTTGGAGCTGCAAGCCAGGCACCCAGGCAGCAGCTGGCAGCAGAGGGGCACCTCGTGCACACCTACAAGACCCTGGCGACACCTACAAGAACAGCCCAGCTGCTGCAGGCTGCCAAGAGTGGCAAGGTCCCTGCAGCTCAGCCATGGCTTGCCCATGGCAAGCTGCTGAGCACATGGCCTGTGGATGCCCCGAAGCATCTTGTGGTCAGGCGAATGAAGAAGGAGTCTGAGGCAGATGATGACAACAAAATGACTGAAGACCTGTCAGGACAGGGTCAGCCAGAGGAAGATGTCTCCATCCATACCATCTTGCAGAGCCCCAGTCTGCTGAGACTCAGCCAGGAGCCACACGCAGGTGCCCAGCTCACCTGGCAGCATGGCCAGAGATGCTGCGGGAGAGGCAGATGACCACCCTCAGCGCGCGTCTCCTGCCCCATCAGTGGACTCAGACGTTGAGCCAGCAGCTTCTTGCCTGGCTGGAGGTGCTGGGGAGCAGGGGCACAGCGAGCCTCTCCCCGCATCAGCGCCTGAAGATGTACAGTCATTGGCTCCTTCCTTGCCCGCCGCCATGCTCCAGGCAGCAGATGATAGTGGCGATGCTGTGGGCACTGCTCGGGGCATCCTGGGCAACAAGGACTTGGTAGCGGGGGCTGAGGGCCAGGGCCCTTTCCCCGTTGGCCCCGTAACCTGTGCTGCTGATGTGTCCGACCTGGAGGAAGAGTGGGAAGAGGTCCCGGACACAGAGACTGCGGGAGAGGCAACAAGCGACACAAAGCGCGCTTGTCTTGCCCTGTTAACAGACCCAGATGCAGAGCCAGCGGTGTCTGGCCTGGCCGGAGGTCCCAGGGACCAGGGACGCAGCGAGCCGCTTCCTGCATCAGTGCCTGATGACACCAGCTTCTCAACTTCTCCCTTGCCTGCAGCTCCCTGTGAAGAGGGGTACAGCGTGACTGTCTCTGCATCAGCACCTCCAGAGGCTCAGTCATTGGCTCCTCCCTTGCCCGCCGCCATGCCCCAGCTGGCAGATGATGGTGCCGAAACTGTCGCTGCTGCTCAGGGCATCCTGGGTGACCAGGGCTTGGCAGTGCGGGTGGAGAGTGAGGTGTTGGCCCAGGAACCAGTCACGCACATCTGGTTGACTTGGAGGAAGAGTGGGAAGAGGTCCCGGACAGCAACGCTGCAGGAGAGGGAGACGGCGACACACAGAGCGTGCCTCTCGTCCCATCAGAAGACGCAGGCACAGAGGTGGCAGCTGCTCCCCTGTCCGCAGGTCCCAGGCACAAGGGGCGCAGGGCACCTATCCCCGCCCAGCCCCTCGCCTGCAGCTCTCCTTCCTCCACAGGCATGGCTGCTGTCCCACGTGCCCCAGCTCGCCGGCGATGGCCCTCCATCCTCAGGACGGCTTGTTGGGCTCTGCGCAGGGCCTTTTGCTGCAGCTGCCTCACGGGTCAGTGAGAGCAGCGATGCCCGGCTGTCAGCGCCTTGCCAGTGCGCTTGCCTGGCCATGCCCTGTGCCTGACAGCGCAGCCTGTCGCGTCTCCTTATTAAACTGCTTCCTGTCTCTGTCCTGGGTGAGGGCTCTGTCCTGTGTGCACGTGTGTGTGTGGGGCTGTGAGTGCAGCAGCTGGGGTTAGACCACGGGGTGGAGGGTCCCTGTGCCCCTGCAGCAGCGAGTGAGGGTGTGTGAGTGAGCGTGCTTGCCACCGACGATCAAGCTGCACGAGTTGGTGAGGTAGGTGATGTGGCCTGGGAGCAAGGGGATGAGTTGGATCTCAGATGGCCAACCCTGGCTATTTGTCCTGGTTTTGGCTAGGATAGAGTTAATTTTCACAGGAAGCTGGGACAGGACACAGCCAGGACAGGTGACCCAAACTAGCCAAAGGGGTGTTCCATACCCCATGACCCATGTCATAAAAGAGGGCTAGTCGGGGAGGGGTGGTGTGGTGCTGGGACTGGCTCCAGGATGGTCTGACTGTGTGGTTGTTGGGTCGGGTCGTGGGGTGAGCAAACTGCATCGTGTTAGCACCTGCTTTGTATATTCTAGGTTCTGTTGTTATTTTGCTCTCCCATTACTGTCCCAGTAAACTGTTCTAATCCCAACCTGTGAGCTTTACCTTTTTCCTTCTGATTCTCCTCCCCATCCTGCTGACTGGGAGGGGTGAGCGAGCAACTGCGTGGTGCTTGGCTGCGGCTGGGGCTAAACCATGACAGACCGCTTTTGGTAACCAAACATAGGGCTTACGGTTTTGAGATAACGACAGATGTGACCAGCGTGTATTAAAACAAAGTTGTTATTGGTATGTAAAATATTATTTAAAGAGTGGCCGGTCACAAGGGTGTTTTGTTTGTTCACGTGGCTGTGGTATGTAAATCCTTACTTGCTCTATATGTTTTTTGCTGTACTGTGTAATATTGACTTAAGATATGATAACATCATATAATGGTGATGAGATTAAGCTGGTATTTGTACATGGCATTGCCATCATGTCCGTACCTTGGATGACATCTCTTGGAATTGTTTATTAATTGCACCCAATGCATGGGGAAGATGGGGGCGGGGTGGGGGCGAGGGTACTTTCTCCTGCTCTTTTGCCTCCCCTCTTTCCTTCAGGCTGGTTACAGCAGCTTTTGAGAATTTTGAATACTCTTGGGATGCTCAAGCCAGCATGCTCCTATTGCTATGTCTCCTGAATGTGTTTCAAGTCCTGTTTAGGGTTACAAAAAATTGTTTCAAGAATGGCACCCAGAGATCTGCCCCGAGGCTGGCTGGATAGTCGTGGGAGTCATGGCGTGTGGGAGAATATGGGCAGGTATCTAGAGAACTTCTCAGCTCCAATGGTTTGGAACTTCGGTCCTGAAGAACTAGAGGACCCTGGTAAAGTGACAGAATAGTTGAAAGGAAAAATGCTGTGGTTATTCCAAAGAGGCACAACTTGCCACGCTGTGCTGGGCCCTGGCCAGCATCAACCAAACCAAACACTGCTGGATAGTAGGTAGTGCCATCGGGAGGAAAAGAGGGAAACCAGAGCAACAGGAGCTGTGTCTGCTCCAACCCCAGTGACAGGCACAGCATTTGAACCCAAAAAACCCCAACCCATGCCAGAATCAGTCGCCTCTCTACACACGAAGAAATACACCCCCCTCCCCCCCCGCCCCTGTTCACTTAGTTAGGGATGATGATGAACCTGGACCATCATGAGAACAGGAGGAAGAGGCAGAACCAGAGGTAGTCACTCGATTACTGTCCCTGAGTGAGCTGTGAGATGTGTGAAAAGATTTCAGCCGCCTTCCAGGCGAGCACGTTATCACCAGGCTGCTCCAGATCTCGGATAATGGGGCCAGTAGCCCGGAATTAGAGGGTAGGGAGGTTGGGCATCTGGGATCCCTGTCTAGGGAAAGGGGGCATCAACAAGGCGCTTGGGGAAAAAGGCACAAGCCCTCAGCCTCTGGAGGTGACTTCTGTCAAGCGTGAAGGAAAGGTATCCCTTCAGTGAAGATGATGCATGTCACCCGGGCGAGTGGATCACCATGGAGAGAGCTATGCAGTTGCTGAGGGAATTTGCTCTGTGGGAGATGGTTTACTATGACCCGGACAACCCGCAGTTATCCGCGGATCCTGATGAAGTGCAATGTACCTGACCCACGTGGCAGAATTTTTTACGGAGCACGCCATTGTCGTATGCCAACTCATTGGCAGTAATAGACTGCGAAAACGAAGAGGCGTGGACAGGGGATGAAGTGGTGGGCCCACGGAAGCAATACAAAGAAAGCCTCTCTTCCTCCATCATCTTGGTTGTGGAGAAACTGTCCCGGAAGGTCCAGCAACTCAAAGAGAATATGGCCTATTGCCCACCAGTACAGACCAGTATCTCAGGTGTTAGGAGTAAGCGTTCCCCTGCTCAAGAGAGAGGATACAGAGGGTACAGTGAGCACACGAAGTGGGATGGAAAACCTGCCTTGACCCTAGAGGCACGTGTACATGAGCTGTGATGATACATATGCCAAGTTACAGTCTGATTGTAAGCCCGCTCTAACAAGTGACCCGGAAGAAGATTTCAAATGGGGCCCTGTGGAAAGACAAGCCTTTGAAGAAATTAACCATAATTTAATTTAACACCTAAAAGAGTTGATGCAGTAGCCCTTGGGCCAGTTCGGGCAGGACCAGATGTTTAAAAATGTGCTCTACGTCACAGGTGGGGAGAATGGCCTTTCTGCCATCTGGCAAAAAGCAGCAGGGGAGAGTCAAGGTCAAGCCTAGGGTGGACTTAGGGATACAGAGGCTCTGAGGCACACTAGACTCGGAGTGAAAAAAGAGTATTCCTAGCGTATGAAGAAAACCTCATTCCTCCAGGAATTCTGGAAGTGACCATTGAGGAATCTGCCACCCTTCTGACTTGTCCATGGCAAGCTGCTGCACGCACAGCCTGTGGATGCCCCCAAGTGTCTTGAGCCTCTCCCCGCATCAGTGCCTGAAGATGTACAGTCATTGGCTCCTTCCTTGCCCGCCGCCATGCTCCAGGCAGCAGATGATAGTGGCGATGCTGTGGGCACTGCTCGGGGCATCCTGGGCAACAAGGACTTGGTAGTGGGGACTGAGGGCCGGGGGCCTGCCCCGTTGGCCCCGTAACCAGTGACGCAGATCTGGTTGACTTGGAGGAAGAGTGGGAAGAGGTCCCGGACACAGAGACGCTGCAGGAGAGGGAGATGGTGACACACAGGGCGTGCCTCTCGTCCCATCAGAGGACGCAGACACAGAGGTGGCAGCTGTTCCCCTGTCCGTAGGTCCCGGGCACAAGAGTTACAGAGCACGTATCCCCCCACCCAGCGCCTTGCCTACAGCTCTCCTTCCTTCATAACCATGACCGCCCTCCTGCGTGCCCCAGCCCGCCGGCGATGGCCCTCCATCCTCAGGACAGCACCTTGCCAGTGCACTTTGCCTGGCCATGCCCTGTGCCTGACAGCACAGCTGGTCCCATCTCCTTATTAAACTGCTTCCTGGCTCCGTCCTGTGTGCATGTGTTTGTGCAGGGCTGTGAGTGCAGGCGCTGAGGTCAGACCACTGGGCGGAGGGTCCCCATGCCCCTGCGGCAGCGAGTGCGGGTGTGTGAGTGAGCATGCTTGCCACTGAAGATGAAGCCACACGAGTCGGCGAGCAGGTGACGTGGCCTGGGAGCAAGGGGGTGA
>VXBL01008728.1:11404-37188 GCA_013400195.1 Aramus guarauna
AACCACGTCACCTACTTAATGTTTTCATGTCCAAGCTTAGTAAGAATATCAAAAGATTTATTCAGGATTTTTTTTTTTTTTTTTTTTTTTTTTTTTTTTTTTTTTTTTATTTTTTTTTTTTTTTTGAGAAACTAGTATGTGTATTGGAATAAAGGAGGGAAAGAGTCATGTTCCTATAGCTTGAATTGTAAGAAAGAAGCTTGTTTATATTATTGATTTTCATATATTTGCCATTTCTCTGTACTGCTTGTAAGAAGTTTCACACCAAAAAAATCCATCTTAAATATGTGAAACCATAACACTCTTCTGAAATGGGGGAAATGATGGTTCCAGAACACTGTAGACACGTTGTATCTTCTCTCCAAACAACCTCTGTGCTCTGTAGAAAATACCTAATGTTTGAGTGAAAGTTCCAGACGTCTGCACTGAATTGTGTTGAGCTATTTCAGAGATTTGTGATGATGGATAGAAAATCAGTCTAACAGTGGTAAACTCATCAGCGTCATGGCCCTGATGCCTTCATAGGCTTTAACAGCCCTCATGAACCTCATCTGGGGCTTCCATCCACTCCGTGCCCATGGGGTGCCTGCCCAAGGTATGTTGGAGTCTCCGGCTCAGGCCTGGCAGAGACCCTGTTGACCCAGGTCTGACTGGTGATCACAGGGGTAAGTCTGGTTACTATCAGGAGATCTGATCCTGTCCCTGACCTGTGGCGAGGACCTCACTTTATCAGACTTATTGTCCCATCTAACGCCCTGTCCCTTAGGTAGCATCTGCCCTTCACTGCTTCCTGACTTAATCCAATGAAATCAAACACCCAGCTACTGCCTTGCTTGACCTACTATTCCTCACGAGAGCATGGTAGCCATTTTCTTCAATGGGAGATATGTCCACCCAATAACTACAAGAGCATTTATAGCAATTGCAACAGCAGTGCAGCACTGATAACACTTCTGTACCATGAAGAAAAAAAACAGATGGTTGGGAAATAAGCAAAAAATGCAAACTATATTTGTTTTAAAGTTACTTTCCTCAAAGAGAAAGAAAAAAAATAATGAAAAAGAGAACCTTTACTCTCCTGATACATCTGTAGTACAGCACTGTAGAAATTCTGCCACATTTTTCTCTTGAGTGAACTCTGCTCATTAGTTAGACTAACACACAGGAAGACTTATTAGAATTTTTGCTGCTGATATATTATCATATTGAGATGAAGTTGTGAGGAGAATTCAAAAGGCATAACATGAAATTCAAAAGGAACAGAAAATATGCCTGCATCAGTACCACAGATCACACTGAAACAAGGCTGTTAACAAACAGCTTGGAACACATCTGTCATAAGCATCACATGACTTCTGTTTGCCGCCAAAGCGGGGTAGCAACTTAACGTTTATTAATCAGGTTATAATTAATAGTGTATTCAGCAGCTTCAGTGTACAACACCGGTAGCCTTGGTAATACTGTGATGGTGCAGCCATACACTGTGTATATGCATTTTACTTAAGCACGTGAACAATGTGAGCACCAAATTTCAAATATGTTGTAGAGTTGCATGCAGGAGGCATCCAAGTAACGAAAAATTGCCAGACTACAGAAGAGATGAGCACAAGGGATCACAAATAGACTGAACCCTGATGAATACCTATAAAGGTGACCAGCAAGAAAAAGAATTTGAAATGTCAGCAATATCGGGAGAGGATGAGATCCTTCTTTTCAGCAGGGGAGGAAGTGGCATAAGAACATCAAGCACAAGCGAGGAATACTGAAGAAAGAAGATGAGCCTACTGTGGTTTCCACTTCTCTTGTCAGAGAGATCTCCAGCATGTCCATTTTGACCCCATGACTACAAAACAGCAAAGACTATAGTCATTAATGGTTTGGGCTGGGATAGGGTTAAATTTCTTCATGGTAGCTGGTATGGGGCCGTGCTTTGGATCTGTGCAGGAAACAGTGCTGATAACACAAGGGTGTTTTTGTAACTGCCGAGCAGTGCTTACACAGAGCCAAGGGCTGTTCTGCTCCTCACACCACCCCACCAGCGGGATGGCTGGGGGTGCACGAGGAGTTTGAGGGGTCACAGCCAGGACAGCTGACCCCAGTGACCAAAGGAATGTTCCATACCCTGTGGCGTCATGGTCACCAATAAAAGTGATGGAGTGGAAGTTGGCAGGGGTTGCCACTGGTCAGGGACTGGCTGGGCATCAATTCATTGGTGATGACCATGGTGACCAATTGTTTTGTTTTACATTACTTTTTTTCCTTGGGTTTTATTTTCCTCTTTTGGTTTTTTGTTTTGTTTTTATGGGGTTTTTTTATTACTTTTTTTTTTTTTTTGTAAAATCATCACTAACCCTACAGCATTGGCTCCATATTATTGTATACTCAAAGCTCATTTAGAATATGAACATTGAAAGCCAACAGTTTTGCACTTGTAGTGATGATGTTAGTAATGTGTAACAATTAACTGTTAACATGAAGTGTGTTGTGAATGAATGAATCCAGTAAAGTTTAGTTTTGCAGCTTAAAATTGCCCTGATCTGTCTTTCTTTTAAATACTCTCCTCACAGAGATGTCTAATTTCCTTGGTGATATATGTTCAGATGTAACACATCACACTTCTGAAACACCAAGACCATTAGAAGAGAAACATTCTGACTGAAGTAACGAAGCTGGTTGACATTTGAAGGGCCTGAAAATGAGACAGCTGTTTCCCACTGTTTTTCATTGATGTGCTTAAAATTATCACCTCTCTGAGCTTTTCAAAGGAGTGGAGCATACCAATACCTCCTTGTTTTATTCTGCACTGAGATGGGCTGAAGTAACTTTCTGGTTTTATCCACAGAAATCTATTATTTTACTAATATTTGGCTTTTAATAAACCTTTTTTAATAATACAAAAATTTCCTCTTTTTGGAAGGTGGGTCTTGCGTTTCCTTTAGCACACAATTAATTTCCATTTCTTTCATTGATAGGTAACTTGCCAGTAAGACCACTAAGACACGATTGAAAGTGATGTTTGACACCTAAGAGAAACAAGCTAGAGTCTGCTAGTCTAACTAGCAATGAGAGTGTAGAAACACCCTTATACAAGATATATAAGAAATACACTTAATAGAAAAAATGCTTTCTCAGCCGGTTCTCGTAATGCTGTTTTACAATTGTCCTGCGTCCTTTTCTTGTCAAATGCCCTGTGGTTTTTACTGAGAATCCTGTTATGCGTGTGTAGTTTAAACAGCAAGTAAACAATAGAATCTACTTCATACAGAATACAAGGACTGTCAGTAACTACAGTGTGGTATTCTGCGCTTTTCTGAAAGTAGGAGTATTAATTAGGTCGCCTGAGTCTCATTTTATGATTAGACCATCATTTCATGTCTAGATCACCCTTTCTCTGATTTAGATTAGCTGTATTTGACTTTTTGAGCATGAGGACTCAAGGTAATTTGCTATGAATTGTTACTTTTTTTTTTTTTTAATGAATTTTAGTTTAATAGAACCATCTTATTTCCCTGGAATCATTTTATGATCAGTAGTGCCCACTTTATACACATTTGCTTTGGTGCAGCAGATTCACGTTTCTTGGAGAAGTAGACTTTGTGGTGTGCACAGAATGGCACTTCAGTGGTTCAAACGTGAGTAATGCTGGTTGTTTCAGAATTACGGTTTTGCCATTGCGTTACCTGGATTTTTCAAAAGAGACTTGTAAAAAAATATATTAATGTAGAATGCGATGGAGGAAATAAATGCTCACCAGAGGGGGTTGAATTTAGCTTCCACTACTAAGATTCTTCTGATCTTACCCTCTCACTCCCCAATGCTTTCCATTGTTATTGGGGACTTTGTTTAAAAAAATTGTATAAAACATTTACATAAAACATTTACATCCATGAATAGCTCCGTTCAAACAAAGTGAATGTGGTGTTATTCAACATGAATAAGCCTTTGGAATCCTTCATGCAATTATTTTTTGTAGAATTTAGAGTGCGAGCTATCACCATTAAAAAATCCAGATAGATATATCTCTGAAGTGGGTTGGCAGACAAATTGTCAAAAAATGTTCGCTCAAACTTTCTGTTCCATCTCCTAGAAGAAGAAAAGAAGGAGACTACTAATATCTTTGTTAATTCTTTCATTGATCTCTAATTCTTCACCAGTGTTGATCATAGTCACCACAGAGGATGTATCTGGTGAGTATAAGGGTTCGAGAAACTGTTGATCTGCCTTTTGCTTTCCAGTGCTGGACTGAGAAGTACATTGACATGACAAACAGAAGGGAGTAACTTCACCTTTCTGGTGTCCTATTGCCACAAAGTAGAACAGAAGAAATGTTATAATGCTGCAGTTATGTATCAGAACAACTATATTTACCTGGATTTATCCCTTTCTGTAGCACTTAGTATAGGACAGTCTGGGCTAGGCTCATCTTCCATCTGTTTAATGGGAGAATAAAAGTTTTATAATCTAATAGATTGGCAAGTTTGACAGTTTTCTTAATGCTGTGTTCAGAACTGTGAAGTCCTACATCTGGAGGGAGGACATAATCAAGTATATTCTTGTAATTAAATTGAATTAACCAGTAATGAAAAAGTTTGCAGGCAAACTGTACTTCATCAGAGGCAAGACTTAAAAAATGTTTGATTTGATTATGTGAATTTGTAAGCAGCTGTCTAATGACCTTTAAACTGAAGAATTGCTGTTTGCAGATCCTATTTCTGGAAGTAATAGACAGCAATTTCCTACCCCCAAAAGTTCAATAATAATATTTGTAGTGTTTTATTCCTATGTTAATTGCTTTTTGTACACAAAGTTTCTTCTCATTCCATGAAAAATTCCCCACTTCACATCAATCTCTACACTCTTTCATCAGGAACATTGCATCAGTCCATTTTTTTTTAATTTGAGGACATTGTATAATTAATTGAAATTCCTCTGAATTTTGTTTTGTGTGAGATTTAGGCCAAGTATAACTACATTTGCAAAAATCTCTGTATTATTTTCCTTGCCATTTGTACAACCTGTTCCAATCTTATTTTGTAATCTTCAAAATGAATCCATAAATAGCAAAATATTCCAGCTGAGGTTTCCATCCCTTATTCTCAAGTACTTCTTTCATTTTGGGGGAAGCAAATCATGACATTAGCAGAATCAGTGTATTCCCAGTTGTTATATAATTTTTTGATTTAGTTTCATTATGTAATACTGGCAGCAAAAAGATGCTTAATTAGTTGTACTTGCTCTTTAGAAAAGTCATTTTCACACTGAGTAAAATCAAAAGCTCTACCTAAGCATATTCTTCTAAACTTAAATTAATCAGATTAATCACTAGAGTAGTTTCAGGTTATAGAATGATGTGATTCTCAGAATAAACTGCACATGAAATATTATGAGGCAAAAGCACCTCGGAGGAGGCAGAGTTTACAAAGGAAATATGGCCTTGGATTCTGGGGAAGAAGTATCGCCATTCCACATTTTCTATACAGTGGAAGCACAATGGATGCTACAGACTAATGCTAAATAGCAAACAAAATGAAATGCCTCCTCCAGGCCAAGCAATTTAAAAGAGTTTCAGATAAGATAAATACAGCAAAATCAAAGTTTCCTTCATGAATCACTGTTTTTAAAAAAATGTCCTCTTCTCTCCCCATTCTGGTTATTTACAATGATAAATTAGATTCAAAACTTCTGCATTTAGGTAGGACAGATGATAGGAAGAAGGTGAAATTTTTATGAATTATTAGTATAAGCCCTATCTATTTAGCTCTGGAAAGAAGTTGTCACTTTTGTACTCTGTATCTTTTGCATGTTCATATGTTTTAAAAAAACTTCATATTTTAGAATTCTGCCAACTACTGAACGTAAAGAAAAGCTGTCTTTTTTTCTGTCTGTTATGAAGAAAGTGACAATAATTTTATTAGGCTGATTTATTGCATTAGAAAGCAAGAAGAAGATGATGAGGGAATTAATCAAATGATGACAAACCAATCCTAGAGAAACTGTGGAATATTAGAGTTTTCTTTTTTTAGTAAATAAAATACATCTGGAAAGAAACTAGACCATATAAAATTAAATTAAAAAATATAACTATGATTTCTTCTTGATAATTGCCACCTAGATTTAAAGGCCCTGCAAAGCATAAATAACCTAATAATACAGCAGGATTCATGTATAATGAAAAAAATAAAAAAATATCTTTTAATTCTGTTAGCAGAGTTACAAATATTCTTTCCTCACTAGGTATTTCCAGTTAGATACTATGCGTAAGCTTTTAAGGAACTCATTAATGATACTCACCTTAAGTGGTGGAAAAGGATTGAATCAACCTCTCATGTATATCACCTTCTGAATTTATAAATAGTAGAATTTTCAAGACTTTCTGGGATGCAGAACCCAGATTGAATGAGCTCTAGCATGTTCATTGGGTCAGGGAAATTTTTATTTTTGGTTACTTTTTACCTACATGAATACTCAGACTTTCCAGAATTTGGGAGGAGAAATGTGACAAAAGAACTTCACAAACAAACAAGGAAAGAACCCCTCTCTCAAAACACCACCTGTATCTGCATACACAGAAGTATATTTATATAATATATGCAATATTATATGTATCAAATTAAGGTATACTTGCATGCATATATGTATATGCATACATATTTATATAATAAAACAAATGGTATTTATACATTTATATTATTGCACTTAGAAAAGTTATCAGTGTCACAGTGATGAAATGAGACCTACCTCAGTAGAAGCAAAAAATAGCTTCAGGTAAATAGGAAAGGTCCAAGGGAAAAAAACATTTATGACTTAGGTTAGGCTTCCCTAACTTTCCTAGTGAGTGGAAGGCAGTCACTTGTAGCAGGAGGTCAGTACATTAGGTATGCCCCAAACCCAAATGTGTCACAATAAAAGCAGAAGAGATATGTTTCAATGTCAAGTGAATAATCTCATGGCATAGCTCTGTTAAAGTAAAAATAAAATATGATCAGGTGTGTGCAGAAAAAAAGATCTTCTGTAGGCTTTATAAACATGTCAGTCGTTTTAAAAATCAAGCAGGATAGTTTGCTAAAAATCTTAGTTCACATTTCGACAAAAAGAAAAAAAAAGAAAAAAAAAAACTTTATAAATGGTCTAGACAACTAGAACATGCAGTACTTTGAAAAAATATCTTTTGTGTTTAAATGTCCAAGCAAGCTACTTCAACTAGAAATACAAGGAAAAAAAGAATTTTTGTTGGCTATTTGTGCAGTACAATTAGTGCAGAGTGAACAAATGAGTACATAAATTGTGGTGAAATTCAGATTTTGAATTGTTTGAGTCATGCAATTCTTCACTATTGAGCTACAGTAAATACCACCTCTCCCTCTGATGTACGTCAGAAAGCAGGTGATGAATATTCTGGTTGTGGGTTTTTTTTGTTGATCTACTCTTATAATCTTGTTGACATTGAGAGAGAGAAGAAAAACTAGCGAGGGACACCTGTCTGAAGAACACCTCCTGTGAGGAGCTAAAACTCATTCTTTTAAAAAGTATTGTCAAATTTTGTTGATCAACATGGAGAACTTCATAGCCACAATTATTTATCATCTTATAATATGCTGGGAAAACCACTAATTCCTGACAGAAGTTTGTATTAGTAATACTCAAATCTTAAAATTATATTAATTTATTTCAAAGCACTGAAATTAAAGATGGTGAAGGTTTCAGTATTCAGTGAATAGTTTAATTCTCCATTTAGAGCAGTGATCTAAACACATGCTGACCTCATTCACAAAAATTGTGTGTACTTTAGTGTAGAAATAGCTTCTCAGCAAGAGGAGCAAAGGGGGCAAGAAGGACAATGAAATCCAGTGAGAATGCTGTAGAAAAGAAAATCAATAGTACTGTTTCTCTAATAGGTTCTTTCTTATATATTCTTAAAAAATAAATCAGTAAACCCTTTCTGTCATGAATTCTTACTCTTGGACGTGATTTAAAGCAGAAGTCAGTTTGAACAAGTGTTAGCCAATTGTCCAAGAGCAAACTCTTCAAGTCTTGAAATAAGAACAAAGAAGTGGTGTTGAATGGTCAGTTAACAGTTGCAGTGGTCATCTATGTCTCATAAAGCAAATAAATAAATTACCAAATCATTCAGAAGTCAGTGCATAAAAAATGTATATAATCCACAAAAGCTGCCTTCTCTGGGCAATAAATTTACTATTATTGCATCTGCTGACAAATGCATGCTTTAGCATGTTTCTGCTATCTAGGCTTTTTGGGAATGCTCATAATAACATTGCAGCGGTAGGTTGCTGAATGGAAAATTGTAGTAAGAGTCAGGACATGGTTCTGCAATTCACAGATTTGGGTAAAGGTCCCAGAGTTAGCATTGGTCTGTAGGGAACAAATTCACTATTAAATCTTGAGGTTTACTTTTTGTTCTCTTTTTCTGTTCCCATGAATCTAAAAGTATTTTCAATGTTGTTCTTAGCTTCCTCAATAAATCTCAGAAGTGTAGCATATATATATAGTACAGTATCTTGGGGTCATTTAGGAATGCCTCTGCAAACAAATTAATCTTACTCATAACAGTCTGAGATTATTAGTGTAAATAGTTCATTTATCACTGATTACACTGGACAAATAAGCATTGTTTGGCTTATGCTGTCAGGACTGTTTTATTTAACCCAAATGTCATGTTTTTATATACCTAAAAATACAGGACTGATCACCCTGTGGTGAAAGCAGAGGTAAATTTTGGGAGTGCTGATTGCCTGAGGCCAGTTCACTTTCTCTGTTTTCTGGCTCAGAGAATTGGGAGTCGTTTAACGAAACTTTATTGTTATAAGTGGGTTTTTTTGAACATAGATATCAGTCATCTTGCCTGAAAGAGAGCATTTTTAAATGTCCTACTGAAGTTTTTATAAGTTGTTGGAGCATCTTGTTATATTCTGTGCTTGCTGATTTTTTAAAAGGAGCTGTCAGTTGAAGGGGACCCCACTGTGCAACACACCCTGACTGAAGAACAAGACAAGAAAATGCCTTTTCAGTTATTTCTCTTCTGTCATATGGAAGAGGGAGAATATTGTGAGAATGCATCTTTTCTGGTGGATAGTGTGGCACATTCTAAGTTATAATTGTGGAACAAGTTACAATGTCAATATAAGGATAAAGTCCATGCAGAACAGGTTATGAGAAAAGCAAAGCATTTGACACATTCCTGCGTGACATCCTTGTCTCTTAACCGGAGAGACATGGATTCCACAGATGGACACCCGGTGGATAAGGAATTGGCTGGATGGTCGCACTCAAAGACTTGTGATCAATGGCTCAATGTCCAAGTGGAGACCAGTGATGAGTGGTGTTCCGCAAGGGTCAGTACTGGGACCGACACTGTTTAACATCCTTGTCGGCGAGATGGACAGTGGGATCGAGTGCACCCTCAGCAGGTTTGCCGACAACACCGAGATGTGTGGTGGATTGACACACTGGAGGGAAGGGATGCCATCCAGAGGGACCTTGACAGGCTGGAGAGGTGAGCTCATGTGAATCTTGTGAAGTTCAACAAGGCCAAGTGCAAGGTCCTGCTCATGGGTCACGGCAATCCCAATCACTACAGGCTGGGCGGGGAATGGATTGAGAGCAGCCCTGAGGAGAAGGATGTGGGGATGTTGGTCAATGAGATTCACAGAATCACAGAATCACAGAATGGTAGTGGTTGGAAGGGACCTCTGGTCCTGCTAAAGCAGGATCACCCAGAGCATGTTGGACAGGATCATGTCCAGGCAGGTTTTGAATCTCTCCAAAGAAGGAGACCCCACAACCTCTCTGGTTACGCCCTGAGGGTACGCTCTGTCCCCTTGTCCAGGTAATTGATGAACATGTTGAACAAGATCTGACCAGACCTGACCCTTGGGGCACATCACTACAGGCCTCCAACTAGACTCTGCGCCGCTGATCACAACCCTCTGGGCTNCTCTCCTACGTCCAGGGTCTGGGATTCCTGAGGGCCGGCCTTAGCAGTAAAGACCACAGCAAAGTAGGCATTCAGTGATTCCACCTTCTCTGTATCCTGTTACCGGGGCACCCACCTCTATTGGGTCTGCTGAGATGAAGTTATTTTTCCCCATACCAGCCCTCATAGTGCTGTACTGTGTATTGTCTGTGTAACTGCAGTGAGATCATGGCCCTGCGACCACACACAGACCTCTAGTTCTTCCTGTTTACTTCCCATTCTGCATGTGTTGGTGTAAAGGCATTTCAGAGAGATAATGAAGGGTGGAGGTTTCCCTAGAGGGGTGCAAGAGGGTCCACCATAACCATAAACACTTTGAGGTGGTTGATCTTCTGGTTCTTGTCTTGGGAGGCAGCTAAGGGCCATTTGTCACCACTCTGGTTGGTCTAGCCTATTCCCTAGTTGGATGTGATGGCATGAGCATTGCCACTTTGGACCCCACCCTCCGAGTCCTTCAGTTTAAAGCCCAGTTCACCAAGTTGGCCAGCCTGCTGCCTTTTCTAGACAAGTGGAACCCATCCCTCCCTAACGGGCTATAGTCATGAAAGACTGTCCGGTTGTCATAAAAGCCAAAACCCTCTTGATGGCACCAGCTGCGTAGCCAGGAGTTGATATATACATCTATTTCTGACTACCCTCTGTCCTCCAACTGGCAGAATGGAGGAAAAGATAACTTGGGCACCAATGTTTTTCACTTGCATCCCCAGGGCTTTATAGTCTTCCTTGATTCTGCCCAGGTTCCAGCAGTGTCCCACATGAGTAACATGTGGATAGCAATCTGTGCTCTTGACAAGTTGTGGCGTCCTCATGGCAACATCTCAGATCTTGGCTCCCGGAAGGCAGCATACCTCCCATGACCTGCCATCAGGTTGGCAGACAGGCAACTCAGTGCCCCTTATCAGAGAGAAGCTCAACGTGAGCCGGCAGTGTGCACTTGCAGCCCAGAAAGACCAATCGTGTTCTGGGCCGCATCAAAAGCAGTGTGACCAGCACTGATTCTCCCCCTCTAGACCCGTCTTTAAGGTCCCTTCCAACCCAAACCTTTCCATGGTTCTAGGAAGGGTCTTTTATGACTCGTTCAGGTATGTTTTGTGCGTAAACTACACTACTCAATGAAACTGATAAAACACAGGCAATACAGGCCCGTGGGCTGAACAAATGACAAGAAATCAGCAGAACATCAGTTTAGTAAGACTGAGCTGGCCTGGGGAAGATATTGCAAGGTACTTTTGGTAGAGCCAGCTGGAAAGCAGAAACTGGAGTTGAAGTCTTCTTTTCTCCCTAGCTTTCCTTTCCCATGATGGATGCTTTATGCTCTTCTCCCAAAAGAAAAGGCGGTGATCTCCTCTGCCCTTGATACTGGGCTCTTCTCTTGCTTATTCGGTTGGGTTATCTGGTTCCAGCATGCATCTCTCCTGCTTCTCCATTCCGTGTTCTTATCTTGCTGTTTTTACTATTTCCAAGTGTTTTCCCTTACCTGCTCTGTGCAACTGTACCAAAGGTCTCTGATGGCTGCTTTGCTAT
The DNA here is from genome assembly GCA_013400195.1 of Aramus guarauna. Taxonomy (NCBI): domain Eukaryota; kingdom Metazoa; phylum Chordata; class Aves; order Gruiformes; family Aramidae; genus Aramus; species Aramus guarauna. The sequence goes on from VXBL01008728.1 coordinate 22,920, forward strand.
TACATATATTTATGTAAATGTATATATTTATGTTTAGCTGCACCACAAAAGACCGGAGAATGTTACACCCGTACAAAAAATGTTGTAAAATGCAATTTGTAACATTGCTAGCTACACTATTTTAGTCTGCTTATGCCTTGATGAAATGTGAGCGAATATTAACTACCTTTTGCTTAGGCTGCTTCTGCTTTATGCATGAAACAGGCCCCTGCATCAACGTTGATTTGAGTAATTTGGGAATAGGTCAGTCACTTGATGAAGGTGATGCTGATCTGTCACTCATCCTTGCACATCACATGGCTCATATTTCAAACCACAAAAAATTTCAAGATAGATTACTACTATTATGAATTTTAAAGCATGTTGGCCATCGTGAAGCCATTAAATTACCTGCTTTGGAGACAGCCTACCCACTTGAAACCACAGTTAATTAGCAAGTACACCTCCAGCTGGGACCATTGCTTGGTTTGGTGTTTCAACCTCTTTTAACTGTAGATTGAGTACAAAAACCTCTTAATGTTTCAAAAAGTTTACTTGGCTTTATCTTTAATGCTATGAAAAGGTGTGAATCAGTGTGTTTTCTGCATGATATATTGATCTTCAGTTTGCTTTCCTTTTGCTGCTGTTTTTTTCAGTCTGGTATGTATTTTTGGAGATACCAAAGTACTTCAGATTGTGTTTGTTTTAAATGAGTTTGTTTTAAAAGAATGAAAGAACATATTCCCAGAAGCTGTTTAGTGTTTTGGTTGTTTGTCTGGTGTGCCGTACGGTTCCCCTGGCAGTGAGACTGTTGGGTAAGTAATCATCACTCTTAGGACTTTGAAGACAGTATGTTTTCACAGACTGTGTTAGCAGTGTTTTAGCTTGGAGGTTTTGTTTTTCAAACAGCGAACTTCATGCAAATTCCTCATTTCCAATGCATTTTCCCAGCTGAAACTTCCTTTTCTGTATTCTTAAAGGCAACATAGCTAGTTTATCTGGTTGCTATTCTTCTTCTGATTTGTTTGGGCATTTTGTTTTGGCTTTTGTTTTTCTTCTTGCAATTTTATTTTTGAGATTTTTCAGTGACTGCCAGGTCAGCACTGGAACATTAGCTTTTAAAACAGTTCGGAAACCTCTGTCCGGTGTGTAAAGGCTAGTTCTGCCTATTCTGCCATCTGTTTCTGATAGAAGCTGGATCAAAGCATTGTGGATATTTGCTGTTACATGGGCTGAGGCATAAGATGTCAGTGTCTCTTTAACTTTTTCATAGAGAAAATTAATTCTTTTTCTTTTGGTATGTTCTGTACTGATAGAGCACAGAAGAACCTTTCCCTTCTTTTTTTCTTTTTTCTTTTTTTTTTTTTTGAATGATGTTAGGGTCTAGGTGTTTGTATTACTCAAATAAAATAGCAGAAGCCGTGGAAGAAAGTGGGATGTCCAACAGGTAAAATCTGCAAAGGTGTGCAGAGAGGTTATAGATGGGAATAGGACAATATGTCTTAAGTCAGTACATCCAAATGCATATAAGCCAATATCTCACTCACAATTTTCTGTTCTAATGTCTGAGCAGATCTTTGTGGGAGAAAGGAAAGGGTGTTTCCTTCCTCATTTTAACTTCGGAGAGTGCACAGCCAAGAGATGCGTTGCGGCTTTACTGGAAATGCAACATTCAGCAGCGTGTCGGTGTGTCTCTGCCCGTACTGAAGAAGCCTCCAGAAATCATCCAAGATAGAAGTATGTGGAAGCAGGTAAGTATATACTTAAAGATCAGATCATAGGGGAACAATCCAGTAATGACAGTTAAACTATTAGGAAATACGGCAATAAGGATACTATGAAATTATGTATTGAACATCTAATATAATCGCTTAACATATGACTATTAGATACTAAAAGTCATATAAACAATAGATGAGTCAAACTGATTACAACCGCCTATAACACCTATAAAATGCAACGATGTTTGCTGAATGAATCCCAGTGTACTCCAATTAAAATAACGCTTTCGCTGAAATATGCAGGTAACTGCTAAGCTGTGAATATTTCATTTTGTAAGGGCACTGTGGTGTGATCTGACTTGCCACCCCTGGGTAGGACGGCTGTCCTTGGAAGCTGCAGAATGGAAGTTTGCATTGCTTGAACGTATTGTCTCTGGGGAAATGCATGCTTGTAGGTGAGGTGTTTCTTTGTGACACATACAATTCAGCTGAACATTATTCACAGTTTTGTCAACACTTCTCCTGAGTGTTTGAAGAAATTATTTGAGAACTCCAGGAGTTGGGGGAAAAAAAAAAATGTTTATTTGAAACATAATGGATGTGTTGAGAAGAAAATAAAAAGCAGTGCAGATGACAGATTTTTTCATAGCTATGGAATGAATAATGTTTTAATCCTTTGCACAGGAGAAGGGGTGAGGGAACAAAATAAATCTCTTAAAGGTCACAGGTGGTGCTTTGTCTTCATAATAAAAAAGTTTAGCTTCACAGTTTATAAAGAGCCTTATTTTTCTACTTTTTCTACTTTCTGTAATAAGACTTACAGTCTATTACTTTCTTCTTGGTGTTATTTAAACTGCCCAGGAAACTATTTTCTTAGTCAGCTTTAAACATATTGAATTACTTTGCGCGTAGCTGTTTTGGGGCTGCTGGCTTTGGAATAGTGAAGTTTTCAATAGCAGTAATAATAATATCTTTTCAAATTTTTTTTTCCTTTCATTTGCCTATAACTACTGTTTCTTCAAAATACTTGTATTAAGGTCATCAGCTATAGGTGTTCAAACTAATGAAATAAAGAAAAATTGATGGAGAAATTGTAGTGACAAGCACACTAGTTGTCTGAAAGCATTGTTAGAGTGCTTTACAACAGTGTAATGGTTCCTGATTAAAAGGAAAACAAAAGCCTGGAGGAAAATACGCAGAGTTTCAGCCCAAAACCACCAACAGAGAATATATACAGAAGTTTCACCCCGTCAGTCCGTGTGTTGAAGTTCCTTTTAAAATTAATGATGAGTTCTTGTCAGGCTTGGTTGACTGCAGCAGCAGATTGATGCTTTGTTCAAATTCTGTCTGCCTTGGGGCATTTTTCTTTCCATCTTGGAAGAAACGTTCAATTCATTATGCACATTTGACCCATGAGAAAAAAAAGCTTAAGAAACGTGTGATTGTAATGTTTGGAATTAGATTTGTTTTAAAAAAAAGTTTTTATTTGGAAAACTAGAAAATGAGCAAGTCAAGTTTGATTAATTTAGAATTAACCCTGCTGATGTCATCTTTGGCAAACCATTGCGTTGACTGTTTGTGTTTGAAAGGTAGCACTGCGGTTCAGATGGCAAAGTAGAAGCTTTTGTGGAATCTTTCAAAAATGTTTCAAAAGCACTACAAACTTTTCTTAAATAAATTATTTGAAAAATTGACAACACTGCAAATGTAATACTAACCATTGTTTCACATAACCTTTGATAGTTCACATAGAATTAAATGCAGTACTGATATTTTCATATTACAGTTGCTAAGGTGAGGCTGTAAAATTCCCTTGACTTTTCTGGTGGAGAAAACCTCTAACAAAGTGTTTAAAAAGTAAATATGACATTTTTCTTTGGATTTTAAAATAAAGAAATAAACAACTTAATCAGAAATAAGAGTATTGGATTTTTCTCTAGCTTATTGGTAACAATCCAAAGCTCCAAATGTTTCAATTTATAAAACCTGTAATTCTACATTGCCATGAAACTACTCTGAGGAAATATTTTTCAGGTTCTCTGGACAAGTATTGTTTATGTAGGTGGGGATAATTTTATAGAGTCTTTTTTGATGTTCTCTGCATGTTGACAGCATTAAATGCTGAAGAGGAGAGCTGACTTTGGGTTAATAAATAGAATTTGCAGTAAAGCCTCTTTCAGTTTTGTAATACTACTTTCAGTGTCTTGGTGATTAGACTACACCACCTTGCTCATCTTTTAGTTTTCTGAACAGCAACTCGTGTTGCTTTTGAGGCTTCAGAAGTGTGTAGCTTCTCATAATTATTTGCTTTCCCTTTTGTCTATGTAAAAGACGTCGGTAGAATTTCCTTATAAGAAGCACTGTACAGCACAGTGTTCTTTTCCGGCTGTCTTTTGTGGGTTTTTTTCTTTTTCTTTTCTTTTTTTGAGAGTACTTGATATTACACTTTTAAACAAACTTTGATCCATGATTGCATTAAATATTTTGCTTCAGCAAAATGCGGGTCTAAAATGGCATGGAAATTGTATAGGAGCCATGGCTCAGCTGTTGTGTAGTAATAGGAGTGTCATGCACAGAGGACTCTGTTGGACACACAGTTCTTCTGGTCCTTATCCATACAAGACAGAAAAATAAAATGGCATTGGTGATCTGTCTCCTGTGTTTTCCTGAAAAACTGAGGTTTTTCTTGTAGTTTCTACTGCTTTTGATGTAAGCAGGCCCTTCGGTCCTTCCTGTAAGAGGCATTTGAAGACAGATTCTGCAAAACTGTTGCACCACATGGGGAATATTCATTCCATGGCAGTTTTGACAAGGATGAAATTACCTGGGTTCGTGTGCCATTTACCTTTAGAGGCTAAAAGGAGGTGAAAAAGAGGATGCAGTGCATGAATCTTATGGGAATGACTGCGGGTATCTTTGGGTTTTGAAAGTCTTATTCCAGCATTCATAATTTATATTTTCTTCAGATTAAGCTTATTAAAAACTGTATTATGTCCTTCAAGTCAGAATGATTTTTTTATGCAGAAGGACACTATATATTTATTTAAATATGGAAAAACATGTAAATATTTAAATATACATTGTTGAGGATTGTTTGCTTATAGAAAATACTTCTCCAGCACTCCTGACAAAGATATTTCATATTAAAAATGACTATAGCAGTTTTCTGGTTAGTTTGGTTAGTTGGGTTTTAATTCTGGGACAAAGAACATGGGAACTATGGATATTCAGCAAACAGCTAAATGGGCATGTGATTTAAATTTGGGGGTCACAGTGAAAAGTTTGTTTATTAAGGTATCATAAGTCTTCATTTGTTTCAAACACTAAGGCACTACCAAGATAGAGTGAACATCTAAGCCTACAGAGCTAAAGTGAACGGTTTACCTCAGCACTATAAAAGCAGTGCATTTTCTTTCTTTTTTTTTCTTTTTTTCTTTTTTTTCCCCTGCTGTCTTTTATAGCATAAGTGGTTTACTGTGTTACAACACCCAGCTTAATTTGTAGTAAAACATCCATTTGACATTGTAAGTCTGACCACTGGCTTCTTGGGAACTAGGTTGATTTCCAAGCACTTTTATCATGGGAGCACAGACCGCAAAGCCCCAGTAATTTTACACAGTTGCTTAAGTAACTAGTTTAAATTGCTACTAAATTCTTTAGATAGGAATTTGTTTTAATAGGAAATTTTGATTGCACTACTGAATTAAAGGACATAAACTTTAGCTAGATTTATCAAATAGAAGATATACAAATTCTGTTCCAAGAATATGTAGAACTCACCTTTAATTTTACTTCTGCATCAGTATGACTTTTTACTCTCTGCATGCCAGCTATGGGAGTAATTTGTGTCAGGTCTCAAATTCTCACGTTTCTGATATGTCCTGGACGAATGAAGACTGGAGAAAGAAATATTTTTACCTATTTTCAAATTTGCCTTTTGAAAAGAAGTACTTTCCCTATGTTGGATTTAGGCAGAAGATTTCTTTCACTAATAAATTTTATTGCTTAGGCATACATTGCTTCATTGAATACTTCGTATAGAGTAAACTGTAGTCCTGACTTATTTTGGTGTCAAGGTACAAAGAATCAATAAACAGGTAAAAAAAATCACAGTGAAAAGAGTGAACTCCATGTTTAACTTTGTGTTTTGAGATATCCTGTCCTTCATTAATAATCTTTGAAAACGGACTTATTTTCTTCCATTGGAATAGTTATGGGATCCCTACAGACTTCAATTTTTGTCTTGAAAAAAATTTTCAGCTTATGTCAGTTGACTAAACCTTGGATTTCATAATTAAAGTTAGTGAAAGATGAAGATCCTGAACAGCATTTATTTCAGAAGTCATGGGTACAAAAAAATTATCCATGAAAACTTTATATTGCAGTTGATGTAGTCCTTTAATGTTTGGTTTCTTATTAGTCGTGACCATTGCAGAGCTAATCTTTGTATAAATCAATAGTAAACTAATTCATTTCATAGCTGAAAATTCTATTACCTGAAATTCCCAAGTGTTATGCTTTCATCTGCATAGGAATTGGCCTAGCAATGAAATCAAAAAGTAAATTATTCTTTCAACCAGGTTGGCGGTGTGTGAAGATGAAATTATATTTTATGCTCAAGATGTAGCTTTAACTTTTATCTTGTCTTTAGATAGGTAGGTAAGTAGGTAGGTAGGTACATAGATATTACTTACCATACAGTCAGTTTTTATGTCTGTTATAAAAATATATAAGCCAAATAATGCTAAAACTTACAAAATGTTTACATCCATAAAATATTTTTGAGTTTTGTACTTCCTACCCTTAAATTTTTCTGCATATATGCAGAACATCATTGTGTTTATATATCTGATGCTCCTTATTTAGGAAAAAATTCTGTGATTTGAAGAACATTATGAATGTGAATAGCAAAATTTCCAGATAGCTTGTAGAAAATAGTGATCCTAATGATATAGTAGCCTGGGAGTAGTTTATAAAGACTGCATATCAGAGTCTTTTTTTCTAGGCAGAAGGAAGACTATGCCACATAATTTTTTGGCTGTTGTTATGTACATCTCTCTCAGGGACCAAGACTTTCCTTATATTCAGTATTGCATGAATTTTTCTCTTCCACAGAAAGTATTAATACTAAAACTGTCAGAACATTAGCAGACACCAGTGAAATATTTTAAAAAAATTATACCATACTATAAAAGCAACCATTTAAATAATATTGATACTTGTTTGTAGCAAGATAATGCCCAAATGCTTACATCATGAGTTCTGTTCTGGATGCTGTACACTTGCAAATAATCTATGGTTTTCACCCCAAAGAAGTGCACTCATCCTCCAGTAAAATATGTATTGGAATTCTACAGGTTGTACAGGAGTATATTTGATTTTTATTGTTTTATCAAGCATTAGATTGTGGTATTGTATTTCTTCTCCACAATGCTAAGAAAAGCACATTAATTGTAAGTAGTCTGCTTATAACACTCCAGAAGGACAGGTATTTTCAGTTCACAAAGTAGGTTTCTACTGGTATTACCAGGAATCACACCAAAAGTTGAAAAAGAAATCCTTTAAATATTATCAATATTCCAGATTAAATGCCAAATAAAATCATCATCTCATAAATCATAAGGCAGGATAATCATGATATCCTGCTGGTATAACTTAGTCTGAGCATTGGTTTTCATCCCAGCAGAGCTGTGCAGAGCCTAAACCACGGTGCTTATGACCAGCCATAGGCATGTGGGGATGCAGAGAGACCATTCTGCAGGTCTCTTTGGTTTTCCGGCAGAAGGCGTGCAGCTCATTGCTGGACCACTGAGCAAGGAAGAGGAAGTCCCGCTCAGGCTGGTTTCTGTACTAGCCTTACAGTGTCACTGGACTGCAGCACTCCCTCTCCTTTGACATAGTATTATTACATGTCTTTGTTATATCACAGTCAAATGACTTCAAATGTACTCTAAACTACACTGCTAAAACCACTTAGCAATTACCTCCAGCTTGTGCAGAATACAGTACGGCAATTACTACGAAGTTTGGGTGGAGGGTTTTTGATCCTTCCCGCTGCTTTACTGTGGACAAACTGCTTGTTGGCGTTTTGATGGAGTTCAAGGTTTTCGTCTTAATGTTTAAAGCCGTTAATAGAGTGGGTCACACTCTCTTGCTGGAATTCTGATCTTTAGGGATCTTTCATCTTGCCTTCGGAGATCTGAGGGAAAAGGTTAATCGTTGCGAGGGGTAGAAAGAAAGGTTCAGTTCGGCTTACATCTTTGCGGCTGTGCCGTCAGATCTGTGAAATGTCTTCCTTTAAGAGGAAGAAGTAGCATGGACTTGGGCTCTTGAAAGAGGCAGAAAGACTTTATTTAGCTTTACAGATATTGGGGAGGTGCCTCTGATTTCTCTTGACTTTTTTTTCCTTTAGGCTAAAGGTTGAAATAGAAAGAGCTTAGCACAGTTAGAGCTACACGTCTGTACTTTCAGGGTATGTTCTTAGCACGGACGATATGGCAGCTCATCTTCACGCAGCCGAGACCTTGGTTGCTTTCAAAACCAGAAGATCCATATCGTAGGAAGAAAATAGCTCCTAAATCCTTTAAGTGGTCCTACATTGGCACTGACTATTTATGGTACTTTCACACCTTCACAGCAGGAGAGAAACATTTTTATTAGTATTTCCTCAAATAACTGAGCTGCTCCATTTCTCTTTGACTCCTAGCATGTGTTTTGATATGAGGCAAAGTTTGCTTTAGGCTAAGAAACCAAGAGAAACCAAATTTAGTTTTCTTTTTAGAAGATCTGGTTTTAGAATAATCCTGTTTTAACAGTAAGACAGTTTTGCAGTATATTAGTGCTCCAAGCAGCATCATTCTGAAACTATTAATACACAAAACTGTGATCATGCAATTCATAGAGCTGTGATTTTGATAGGAACCTGAAGTATATGAAGATGATAGTCTTTCTGTTTCAAAACTTAATTTCTGGAGGACTTTGTAATTGAAAAGTGTCCATCTTTGGGCAAAAATTGCTACCGTGGCTTGATTTGGAGTTTATATGTGAAATCTCCAGAGACCTAGTTTGTGTATGTTTCCATAAGTGTTATGGTGAAGGATAATTTAGATGGTGAGTTAGTTAACTAATTCTCTAAATTTAGATGGTGAGTTAGTTAACTAATGTAGAAAGATGGCTTCACCTTAGACATGCAAAAATAAACAATTAGAAATACAAAAGTTTTGTGCAAGTCTGCTGTCTTCTCCTCCCCAAAGGCAACAATAAAATTTGAACATAACTCCTTCTCGGATGTTGATCAGTAGATCAACTAGTTTACATAGTCATTTCTAGAAATATAAAATTTATTCTGATTGCACCAATACTCATCACAACTGTTCAAGGGAGACGATTTCAAACAGACAGGGTCATGAAACTTCAGTGGTGTGTTTGAATAGTTGGAAAAGAGATTAGCACATCATCTGAAAAGCCACTTCTTTTCAAGATGTAAATAGCAACCTGAATGTTTGCTGTGGATGTGCTAACCTGCAGGCCATTTAATATCAGCGGCATAGTTGGAAACTTATTCTTTATGATTTCCTTTGACACAGCATTTCAACCTTTTGGTGGAGTTCTAGCTTTGTGTCTTCTTCTTTTGTTTTCTACTAAAAGTCTGGACAGAAGACTTCTGTGTGAACTCACTCAGAGGGCTAAGAACATGCATAAACTAAAACTTGAAGGCCAGCTGGCATTTCATTGGGTTTCAGTGTTTTCAGTCAAATACCTAGAATTTAGGTAATGACTCAAGCATGACTGATCGAAGTTCTTACTGTACTGTTCTCCCGATCCTGTGGTAGTTTCAAGCACCAGGGACAAAATATTCCCACTGCTAAATATTGAAATTATGATGACCATTCACAGCATGTCAACATCAAGATGTGGCATTGAATTGCAGTTCAGAAATACAGAATCTACCATTTTAGAGAGGCAGAAATCTTCTAACCCATTTTTATGAAATCAGTGTGAAACACAACATTCAGGAACTTTATACTATACAAACATATTTTTGTGGAAGCACTTCTTATGATAACAATGAAGGGGTTTTTTTATTATACGCAGAATAAATAGAGAATAAAAGCTTTGCATGTCAGGTTACACCCACCTTGGTTCTTTATATAAAATGCCCTTAATTTTTGTATTGTGGAAATAATGCCAATTGACAGGGGCAGTGAGAGAGAAATTTTGAGAATTATGCAATGCTTGCCATCTGAACTCTCAGTATCCAGTAGGCATTGACAGTTTGTGTGCTGTTTAGATAAAATTTTGTTGCAATTCTTCTATAAGTCAGCAGTTACCACTAACAATTTATTTACAGTTATTGTACATCATTTAAACTTTTTATGGTTTAAAAAAATAATAATCTTGCCTTTTTTCCTTTCCATCTAATATAAACTTTTTATTTATGAATTATAATTCAATTATAATTCAAACCTCTCTAGTCTGCATAAAAATTCATTTTAGCCCTAGACAGCATGAGAGGATTACAGATGAGAACATTGGATAATAAGCCAGGATATAGGAATTATTTTTATTTATGCAAATGAGTATTTTATTGCAATGAGCACAATGTGTTTATGTTCTGAGTGGCTTTAAAATCAAATTTATTTCTGTGGGTATGAGGACATAAACGAAAGTTTACAAGAAGGAGACGATCAGGATTCTCTTGCCTGTAGTAATAAGATACTGTGAGTTTTGAACAAATGGAAAATGAGCCGAAGAGAGAGTGAGATTAATTTACATCTTCTCCCCAGTAAGTACTCTGTAAAGAGTGTGAAAGACACATTACCGTACAATCTTAAAGTTTAGCGTAGTGCCTAGCATTAATACTATTTACCCATGTACTTAAATGCCTAGGCACAGATGATGAAAACAGTCATCTTAGAAATAATGTTAGCTGTTATATCTGGCTTCAATAATATTACAAAACTACTCCTAATCTTTCTTAATATACTCATAATTTGGCAAATTTTATTTGCTGAAGTATTATTCAGATAACTGTTAACCAATCTGTAAATTTTTTGGTTGATTAGTTGTTCTGCTACATGGGCAAAATTTTTAAGACTGTTTTCCCATCTTATAAGAAAATATAATATTGTAAACTGAAAGAAGAGTAGACCATAAGGACTTATTTTTTTACATCTGAGGTACTTTTAGGAACTATTTGATCAGTTACTAGCTTGGAGAAGGGATTTCTGATGGGAAAGCATATGAAACTGAATGACTAGCAACTAAAATTTGTAAACTTCACGAGAGAAATTGGATGAAAACTTCTAAGAATGAATGAACAGCACTAACTTCTAAGGGTATTTCAACAACTGGATTAAGGTTTTGATTCTCTCATAGTTTCTTGACTGTTAAGAATGTTGTTTTCTGTTTGAGGTGCAACAGATTTGCTGCAAGAATCCATGGCAGTATATAATTATGCAGGAACCCAGTCAATATGATCCTGATGGTCCTTTCCAGCATTAAAATCTGTGGCTAATTTTGTGAAGCTGTGGTAACTCTATGGTTTCTCCTGCCATGATACCCATTGCAAGATAGTTTATAGTTTGAAGACAATTTTTTTTTTTTTTTGGGGGGGGAGTGTTGGTTTTTTTAATGGGGGTGGTTTGTTTTTGGTTTTTTGTTTGCTTGTTTGGGTTTTTTATGGGTTTTTTTGTTTGTTTGTTTTTTCCCTTTTCTTTCTGTGATAATTTTCATAGCAAGTTTTGGCTCTCCAACACTGACTGGAATGTGAAATGTACATTGGCAGTACACAAGGCAGTTTTAGTGAAGGAAGCACTTGAGAATAAGCACAGAGTATGGAGGTAATATTTGTTTAGGATTTTTCTATGACTCTAAAAGCTCTCTTGATTAAATGAATTCAACATTTTGATGCAATCACAGATTCAGATTAGAGTCAAACCTCAAGGGCAGAATAATAGACCAAAAATAATAATAGAATATAAGATCGAATACAGTCAGTGAAGGTTTATTTCAATTTATCCACCATGAAGTAATACTTCTGTAGCAATATAAGGTACCAAAGTGATCAATTCTGCGTACCTACTTTTGAAGTCAGATGCCTGCAAGTCCTGCACAACTAGTTTCACTGCAGTCCCGTGTACAAACTAAAGTTGTTTCTGCCTGTGATAGTGATCTTGACAGCTACAAGAGATTGTAAACATGCCTCTATACACCATCAGGTTATGCCCTAAAGCTGGTTTTATCCAGCTGTCACGTTTGCGTTACTGCAGGGACCACAAAATGATGATCTATCACTCGTGGTCATACTCTTGAGGCTTTAGTATCTTCCTGTACCTGCACTTCCAAGGCCCCTCCTGTCATGTTGCTCTTGATGTCCCCTGCAACAGCCCTGTTTTTTAGAAACAGCCTTCAAGAGATCTCTTTGTAATAACAAATCTAATTTTTAATTAACACAACCTAGTGACACATGCATCTTAATAGTTCACATCACACAATAATGGTCAGCAAGAATATACAATATACTATATATGCTAATATTTCAATCATAATATTCTACAAATACCATACTTTGGTATCTGCTTGTTATTACCACCTATGTTTTGCATCCATATCACTACTTTATTATAAAAATTGCTTACCATGCACATAATCACATCATACAATTCCATGAATACTTTTAGCAAGCCATTTCAAATCTTTACCTCTTTAAAAGTCATAAGCTCTTAGTCTGTGGTGTAAACTTTGTTCAGTTACTATAATTTTTTTGTTCTGATCATTGCTCTGTTTATTATAAGTGTCTTTTTCCTTTCCCTCCTGTCTCAATTTGAATACTCCATCCAATTAAAAAATGCAATACCCTAAAAAGGCTTGGGATAGCTTGCAATGGCCAACTGATGTTATCTTTTCAAGCAGCAGCAGATTTTATTTATTTCTCTATTTGTTTATTTATTACTTCTGGGACTGAAGTAACAAAAAAATAGCATGACAGAACTTTTTTTTCTGTTAGGAATATAGAAAAATATTCATAAATTGTTTTGAGATATTACTTATGCATGATAATATTTGACAGTATATGATCATTCACTGACATTTTTATTTTGACAATAATTTTATTTTCACAAGCATTGTGTTGATAGTTTTGTACAGTGATGAGTTTAAAGGTTGAATATGACATAGTAAATATTTAAACGCCAATGGAATTTACAGGTACAGAATAATAAGCTTGTTTGGGGGAAAAAAAAAAAAAAAAGCCAAAGTTAAACATACCACTAAAACTGACATATATTTCTAGGAAAATTGTATACAATTTTATAGAGCATCTGACCTTGGTCTGGTGTTAGGGTACATAAGTATATACAATTCCTGTAACCTTGAGCAAATTCTTAGTAATTTAAAAAAATATATGCGAAGTTGGCCGCTTTATTGAGACTTACACGTAGGAACTTCTTAAAGCTTCCAAATTATGCAAAATTAGGGTGGTATTTCTTTGGGGATTTTGAAATAGTGTTTTTCAGGTAGAAGATCACATATAACTAGGATTCACTGGAGATTTGCAAGTAAAAATGCATAGTGTATCCTTTTAATATTTTATTTTATTTTTCAGGCAATCATATTATTTTGAAAGCTACATAACAAACATATCCATTTAGATTTAAATCCCATTTGTGTTTGTATAAGAATTTGACAATGATGCAAAGCAACATTGTAAGGAAAGCATAAGATAAAACTTATGAGAAAAAAATAGCTGCAATGATACTTACAGGAAAGCAAATAAATACTAATGAAAATAACCTGTTTACAAGGAACCTGACTGGATATTTAAAAGCTCTGGCAAAAGTTGAGGAGATCTGGCCTTTTCTGAATACATTTAAAAAGAATCATGGACAACTTAATTTAGAAACTGGGAAATTGCTTTCCCAATTGAAGTAACTTTTCTTGAAGAAAAATACAGAAGAATTTAACTGGTCATGGTAAATTATTTATAATATACATTTGAATATATGATATTCACATAGAATTCATGCTTTAATTTCATGATTTATTTAAAGTGAGCAACGTGTGGGTTATTCTCAATGGGAAAGGTAGGTGCCCAGGTCCCATGCATGGTTCCCTGTCCATCGTGCCAGCACCGCCGCTCATGCAGGAAGCTCTGTGAGGAAACTGGTCTGTCTCAAAGCTGATGAACAAGACCAAAAGTCTCAGGAAGAAACCACCCATTTGGGCAGCAGCCCACATTTACATCAGTTTTAAGTTACTGGGACATTGCAGGCACCGCTACAATTGTTGCTAGGCAATGATTTATGTGATTGTCTAGGTGCTTTTGTGTACGCATAAAGAATATGCTTATACCTGGAAATCAAAAATGTGCAAAATTCTGCAGTCAATGTATTTTCAATTGTGGGTTTCTTTTTGTTTTGTTTTGTTTTGCTTTGTTTTTTAGAATGCTAAACTTTCTTGCTGGTACAGAAATTGCCTGAACTAGCAGTACTTATATGAGAAGGTCAATAATTCAATATTAAGTGAAGCAAATTTTCTACGATTAAACTCTAGGGCTTTTTTTTTTTTTT
>VXBL01008728.1:37195-109486 GCA_013400195.1 Aramus guarauna
AAATTTTTTTCTATTTAAACTCTGGGGTTTTTTTTTTTTTTTTTTTAACTTGCCAGAGATTCCTTTACATTAGAAGTAGACTTCATTTTGCAAAGTGAGCAATAATTTCTGACTAGTTTTCACTTTTAGCAATTAATTTAGTGGTCACAAGCACATTTATTTGCAAAGGTAAAGAAAAAAAACAGTGGCACTTGGCTGGCAATGCCACATTGTTCTTAAAAGCTACCGAAATGAAATAAAAATTATAGTTGAGCATGATCGGTTACTCAAGCTGAATAGACAGATAGAGACGAAGGAAGATGATGCCCCCATTGAGACCTACATTTCTGTACGAAGAGGGAGGTATATCTGTGCATTGCATAGACAACTAGACTGTGCATGACCCCTGTGTTCAGATGTCGAACAGTTATCAGTAAAAATTTCTGTGTAGGTTGCATTCAGGCCAATGAATGACTCCTTTTCGGTTTTCTTCGGTAGCAAGACTCCTCCATGACTTGCAGTGGAGCATACATATGGGGAAAAAAAGGGTTATAACTTAAAGTCTCTCTCTAGAATTCAATCTCTGAAACGTCTGTCTTAAATTCTAAATGAGGCTTCTCTACCCACAATTGTTAATAGAATGTACTGAGTTTTGTAAAAGCTATTAACTCACAGCATATTCAGGACTTAGGTTGCTTTTGAATGATATCTTTGGTACTAAGAAACTAGTACTAAACTTTGGATTTTCATCCTTTAAAACCATTGACTTGCAGTTACCATATGAAAAGTGCAATTGATTTCCATTTAGCTATAATGGAATTTATGCCTAGGTAATATTGAGTGGAGTGAGTGATGTGGAGCGCAGTGAATCACGGTTCTGATGCTCACTCCATCTTGTGTGACACACGGAGGGATGTAAACTCCTTGGGAATAAATGTCCATGTTTCTCTTCTGTCAATTCACTGCAAGTATTGTCTAGCAGAATCAGTGAGGGATGTTTTTAAGCAGAAGCAAGGTGGGGATGATCAACCATAAAGCTTCTCTAATGAATTAAATTACACCAGTGATACTTTCTTATTGTTCCTGACAGTAGTGCCTGATATTCACCAGCCCATGGGCAATAATACTGAGCAAGGAACATGATCTCAGTTGATGTCAGTTATTGCTTTCCTATTCCCCCTATCAGCAAAGGATTTTCAAGCCATAGAGTGGGACTACTAGTCTCAAATACATTTGAAGAGGTCAAGAGGTGTTATTGGAAGGCTTCTGGGAAAGATTTTCTACTCCAATGAAAGATAAGACACATAAAACAACGCCTTTGTTTTTTTTCCTTCTTTGCTCATTCAGAAAAGTGCTTCAAAAAGTAATTTTTAGTAACTTCTGCCACAGTTTCTGTTGCTGGGTTCTATTTGCATGCCACCAACGCTTTGCGTATGATGTGGATCTAAGTTTTGAATTAGTAACTTTTACTGATGTGTTTGTAGTTTTGTGATTAATCTACTAAATTCAAGATTTTATCACTCCATCTTGAATTGAATTGAAATTGTACGGAGCAGCTACCTGTTTTTTCCTTTAATTCAATTAAACCTTGGATATAAGCAATTGCATAGTAATATTACCTTATGGGTTTGGTTTTTTTTTCTGTCTCCCTATTTTTTTAATTTGGAGGTGGGTTTATATATGTGTCTTAATGTAAAGGGGTTTTGCTTTGGAGGCTTCTCCATTTCTCTGTATCCTCTGTAGCCAACAAAAAGTCTCTCCTAGGCCTGCTCTTCTCCAGGCTGAACTGGCTCAGCTTTCTCAGCCTGTGCTCCAGCCCCTGACCATCTTGGAAGCCTCCTCTGGAGTCAATAACGTTCATGTAATGGGAAGTCCCAAACTGGAGACAGCATGCCAGATGTGGTCTCACAAGTATCAGGTCGTTTTATTTGCCCTTCCGACTACACTTTTACTAATGCACTCTTGGGTGTGGTTGGCTGCCTTTGCTGCAAGGGCACATGGCTATCTTGGGTTTATCCTGTTATCCAGAATGATCCTTTTCAACAGAGCTGCTTCCAAGACAGACAGCCCCAAACTCTACTGCATGGGATTGTTTTTTCCCAGATGATTTTACATTTACTTTTGTTGAACTTGACGATGTTCGTGATAGCCATTTCTCCAGCTTCCAGCTTCCAGCATAGTTCCAGCTGCTCTGAACAGCAGCTCTCCAGCATATTGACTCCCCCCAAACTTGGTGTCTCCACAAGCTTGCTGAAAGTGCACTCCATCCTATTATCCCAGGTGAAATATTAAACAGTATCGTTTCCACTATTGATCCCTGAGGACAGAATTGATACCACAATGTGTTTCATGGTCTATGAAATCTGATACTATGGTCCTAGCTTACTCTTCTGCATCTGGCGTGGTGCTCTCCATTATCAAACTCTTTTGTTTTAATGAGTTTTCTTTGAAAAGTTTTTCTCTTGCCTTCCTATAATGGAGAAATTAATAGAAAATTCTAGGTCCCAAAGATCCAGAATATCCCAAATGCATACCCTCCTTCCTGGAAGGACATTTGAGAATGTGAAAGACTCTATTTGTAAAAAGCTGAATTCTTGAACAGCATAGGGAATTGTAAATTTTTTTCAGTGTCAGTGTAGGCTGATGTCCTGCAGGCTTCTGTGACTCCTTCTGGGTAGCTTTCTGGTGGTTCCAAGGGACAACTCTAGTGTTATATTCAACAGCTTCCTCCATACAGGTATCTTGGACAGTCAGCAGTAGAAATTTTCTCAGTAATTTTGGCTCCCTAACCACTTGAGAGGAAATCTTTGTTTATCTACCAGTTTTGTTTGTTCTCTGTTAGAGTCTTTTGAGGCTAGTCTATTTTATATTTGAAGCTTAATGGGTGAGATTTTGCTGATTTGTTTTGCTTATTTGTTGCTGCTTACTTCAAGAATAGAAGTATTATAAATGCTTGTTATGTATAGAATAGCTATTACAGCAGATAAAATATTTTGTCACATCATGACACTTACCCTTTTAATTGACCTTATAATGAGGTTTTATAAAATCTTAATGGGGTCTGTTTCATGTTTTGTTGATGCCAGTGGAGCTTTGTGGGGTGACTTTGGTCCTCCATATGGAACTCGTTCCAGAATAGAGGTCTGCAGTGGCGAAGCGTAATAGCATTTCAATCACTGTCAGAAGTTAGAATAGTTGGTCCAATCACTGCCTCACAGTAATTACATTGAGGATTGGGTTAATTTTTGATCACTCTCTCATTTACTCTAAGACACATCGTTTTAATGTACACACTGACACATTGAGATGGACCATTTATGAGGGGTGATGGACTCTACTGCCATTAAATTTTAATGCATCATTAATTTTCTAGGCAGATGTAAAACAAGGACTATGATATTCTGTTCTCCATTCCCAAGGTTGACTTAAAAGTCAGTGACCTCTCTTGATTGAGTGGTCATTAAAATAGTCTATACTATAGTCATTTTAATCTTCAGAGCATATAAATATTAGGAGTTTTTAAAAAAAAAATCATGCAAATTTTGTCTAAGACTCCAGCTTATTAATTTCTACATTAAAATAATGCATAGACTTGTCTTGAAATGTACCTGAGAGATCCTTTTAGATTCCTTTGTCTCCTTTGTACAAAGTAAAATTCTATCAAAAAAGATTGCATAATGGCAAAAGCATTTCAGGCACTCAATCTGCAAAGATTTAAGCATAGTCAATTTTTAGGTATTTAAATTATGCCCCTCAGCTGGAATTTTTTGTGGAGGCAAGAAAAAAAACGATGCTTGACCATATAAGAGAGAGGATAATATGTAAAGTGGAATGATAATATCCCCAGAGGTTTAAGATCAAAGGAGGTATAATATCATTGTGCAAAGCTGCTATTGCAGGTTGTGTTTCCTGGCCCGTTCCTCGACTGTGAGCACAGCCTCTGCTCTGGGACTGGTTGTGCAGATGCTCATGGACAGAGTGTTGACTAGAACGCTTCCTCCCCCCACGCCAACTAATTTATTGAGCTCGTTGGTATAGGGTTAACCTTCACATGGGGAATCTGATCCCTTGAGCAGGGTATCCAGATGTTGTCCAGGGGATAACAGGAATCTCCACCTCTGACATCCTTGCGATGATATTTTCAGCTGGATCAGCCGAGATTCACCAAGCTGTTGTTCTGCTGATATGCAGGAACAGATTCTAATAGCAATATCAAATTATGTGCCAGATTTTTGCCAGATCTTTGGCCTACAGCAGAAACTGCCTGGCGTCTCCTAATGTTCCTGGTCTTCTTCTCCCTCTAGGGAGCTTATCAACATATCCTACTGTGCAAATAGTGCCTCTCAGCTGGTCCTAGTGACGCCTGGGGCCATTCCCCAAAGCAGCCTCAGATCCCTCAGGAAGAACTGCTATACCCATGGTGCAGTACCTTTGCTGCAGAGCAATCACCTCCTGGTGAGTCTGCCAGAAGTCCAGTCAGTCTCCTTGCTGTAAATCAGTCGCTTGCCTCACAGCAGTCCCTTGTGTGCGGAGGCTGGCAGTGGGACTCCCGCACGATTCAGGGACCGAGGCCATTCATTGCGTGCTGGGTACGTGTGCCGGCACAGCCTTCACACCCTGCCGCATCGCAGCTGTAAGCCTAGTGCGAATTTAAACCTCCACAGGTTTTGCCACGCTGTGCGTGGCAAAATTGGCGTTTTCTGTTTTCACTAAACCATCAGGTAGGTTTAGTGTGAATACATGAATTTTTGTTAATTTCTCCAGATGGATTTTCTTTTTTTTTTTTTTTTCTAAATTAAAATAGAAACAGCTTCTTTTTTTGCTTGTTTGTTTTGTTTTGGGGTTTTTGTTGTTTTGTTTTGTTTTTGTTTTTGCTTGCTTCTTGGTTTGTTGGTAGAGTTAGAATAAAATACTGATTTCTGTGTTGTTTGAACTGAAAAAAAATGAACGTATATATATCAGTATGCTTGCTATTGCTTCTCCTGGCTCATGTCAGGTAAGTGAAAATAAATATGTGCTAGTTCCCTCCTTCCAGCGATGACAGAGGACCCCCTGGACACCCGCTTGGGTGTGTCATTGTGCCTCCTTGATCATCCAGTGAGTGAAAAGTAAAATAATTTTCAGTGCTAAGGATGATTATTATGGTAATCCCCAGCAGGGTTAGCAAGCTTGTCCAAGCAACTTTAAGACCAAAAGAGAAAGACAAACGCAGGACAGCATGGTGCTACCAGGCCTGAGAAAGCCTGATCTGGTATGTACTGGGAAAATTGATACGTACTGGGATGAGCTGCCGCAGCAGTGCTGGACGCTGAGGGGTGAAGGCTTCTAAAGAGTTCCTCTCCTCCATGCTGGAATTGATTTCTGCAATACAAGTGTGATGAAATGCCGTACAGGAGCTGGACAGTAATATAAGTGGACACCTTTCTTTTGAAGTGGGAGTGGTAGTTAAGTACATAGTATTTACAGAAATATGCTTTCAAAGAGAGGAGCAGAAGTAGCTCAGCTTTCACAGCTGGAGGAAGCCTCCAAGATTCTTTCAGTGAGATGAAATAGATAGACGCAGAGTGCTCTTTTCTAATCTCCCCAGATATTTCATGACAACACTATTGTTATTTTACTAAAACTAATTTAACAGAAAAATAAGGAGCACAACAGAAGATCTTGCAGCAGTGTTTTCAGAAACTTAATGTGAGATCCTGCTTCCTTATTCTAGTCACAGGTTTACCAATCTAGTTTCTGTTCATTTCTTGTTCCTGAAATGCACCAGAATCATTTTCTTCCCACAAGTACTGTTGACTGCTGACTTCTGAACGTTTTACATATCTGGACTAGTTCTTTTGGTTTTGTTGTTAGTAATCCCCCCCTTTTTTTCAGTTGTGCTATAAAATTTGTGTACACTTTGTTCTGAAATACATGGGGCTCAGGAACCAACGTTGCCCTGAAGACTACGTGGTATTTTAATAGAGTGTGTTCATCACTCTTACAAGTGTCAGCTAATCACCCATGGTCTTGTGTTAGGGATTGTTTCCCATGCAATTTCTCAATGTACTTATTGGTAAATACATACAACTGTTAATCCTTTCTAAAATTACTAAAATGTGAGGGGAAAGAGCAGCAGAAAGGGGCTTTTATGGACTGATCACAATCCCCCCATTCCACATCCTCCTGCCCTGTTTGGGGAGGTAGGGGGGTTGGGAATGAAGGAGTGAAGTTGAGCCTGAGAAAGTGTGTGTGTGGCAGAAGCTGTTGGTTTAATTTGCTTTTGTTTCTCATTATCCAAACATATTTTAGTTGGCAATTGATTAAATTAATTTTCCCCAAGTTGAGCCTGTTTTGCCTGTGACTGTAATTGGTAAGTGTTGTCCCTGCCTTTAGTTTTTATTGCAACTCATGAGCTTTTTCATCTTATTTTCTCCCCTGCACTGTTGAGGATGGAGAGAGAGCAAGAGAGCAGCTGGGTGGGTGTCTGGCAGCCAGCTGAGGTCAACCCACCACAGTATAACATCTTTATAAGGACATAGCAATATACCATATCAATATTGATATAGAAGAAAATACTGCTTTGAAATCACCTTTCATAGAACAGCAAGTTTTATAGCATTGTTAGTGCAGAAGAAGGTGGGAGTATCATGGTGGAGGAATTAATTAAAGGAGGTTTTTTTCTACATTTAAGTAAACATGAAGCTCAAGATGATTAATTCCTTTGACTAGGTTTGGATATAATGTTGTTTCAATAATTACTACATTAGGTAAATAAAATGTTATCTAGATGCATAACACTCATTCTAAAACAAACAAAATAAGATGACATTAAAATTTGTAGTAGCTATTAAACTTAGAATTAAACCCTCAAAGATTGTTAAAGAGTTCATTAATTAACACATTTATAGGTTGATCAAGTGGGTTAATGTAGGTTCACTAACACGGCAGTTGTGTGCAAGTGGGACCCAGCTTAGAGATGGTCAAAATGAATTTGGCATGACTGTTGAGCCCATCTTCTTGCCTGTTCACCTGGTAGAGCTTCTGTCTACAGGCTGTGTAAGTGGTAGTGGATGCAACGCTGAACGTAATAACTCAGTTTCATTACTGGTGAGAAACCCTAATTGACACTCATGTCTAAAAGGAATCGAATCATGTTAGCTTTTGCTGATTTTTAAAGGAAGTAACCTCATTGTTAAAGACAATATTCAAGAAAGACTATTCTTAACAGCCCCCCCCACCCCACCAAAAAAAAAGATATAAAGGAAAAATGCATATATATGTCAGATAGTCATGAAAGCTATGTACACAATGACTACTGATTCGTGACATTCAGTTCTGAAGCTCAGGAAATTATTATTTGCTAATGGTTTACCAGTAAAGTAAAATTAAGTTTACTGTCTTAAAATATTTTTTAAAAAAATCAAAAATTTCAAAGCTTATTTTGCATTAGCTGAATGTCTGTTTTAATGGATGTGTTCCTTGTGTAATGACAAATCCTACTGCAAATAAGAAAACTGCTTAAACAAGATGTTCATCACATACAGGGTACAATAGCATATTTTATGATTCATGTATCCTAAATATGAATATAAATATAAATTGATGATTTTCATCTTTCTTGTGCTTGACTGGAAATGTAAGGGGTTTTTTTGTATTTAATAACCTACCAATGATTTTTCAGAGTAAAGAATCTTTCTATATCATTAGAATATGCCTTCTTGTAAATATGTAAATTCTACCAAGTCATAAATATTAGCATTTGTCTTGGTGTTGAAGGGTGTAAATACAGCTTTGTGGCATTTGGAGGTGGGACATGAGGAAAGGGAGGAAGCAGTAAACAGGGAAACTATGGTACAAGTTTTTCAAATTCAAAAGCTGAAACTTGATTTCTAGATTTAAAGTACATTGCACTTCCAGCTCATGACCATTTTTTAAAGTAACTATCTTAACCTCACTGATTTTTCCCTGGACATGTCAGCTCTTCTGATAGGTTTATATATAAAGTCAAATATATCATAGACATTTTGTAGTCAAACACAATTACTTAACTTTGGTACGATTCTAGTTTCAGCCCTCTCAAGACAAAGCTATCTGTACACTCAGTTTCTAGAGGCAGAAGAGATGCTGGGTAGATAAATCCTACACTAGTGCCCTTAGCATCACTAGGTGAACAGTCATTAATTTTGGGGTGTGGTAATAAAGTTTGTAAACTATGGTTTCACTAGAAAATGGGTCAGCACAATTTGTGAAATCCTTGCAAATGTAGGTGTGTACTTTTGTATACACCTGAACAAGGTATGTACCTCTTATAGGGAGAAACAAAAAGTTGAAAAATTACACTGGTCCCAGTCAAGAATGCAACAGTGCTCCATAGAGAAATTAATTTTCCTAAAAATATGTGGTTTTCTGTGACTTTTAAGAAGCAATACACAAAGCAGTTATTTCAACACTGCATTGTCTTCTTTACTTGGATGGATAGGGTGGGGAAAATGTTGTTATTTAAACCTTGGACAGCCCAGGACAGTAGCAAATATGCTTAACTTTAAACTTGGGGGGCAAGAATAGCCAGCTTTGACATTGCCTTTTGTACAAGATATCTTTTACCACTACCGTCCATAACTTTTTTTTGTTTCCTTGGCCAAATACCAGTATGGTAATACACAAGGCTTGAACAAGGTAGGAAAGCAATTGTTAAACACATGTGGTTTAATACAGACTCTAGTAGGAAAAGCATTGACTCTGTACCAGTTCAACTCAAGTTGTGAAACATACTGGACAACAAGATTTCTAAAAGCGTTTGCAGTTTCACATTGGACAGAAAGCGGGGAACATTCTGGGTTTGTATGAGAGAACCTTCATTTGCATGGAAACAAATCTGACACATTTGTTACAGTTCCTAACTACACAATTTTTTTAACTTATGCAAGTATTTTCAAATAATAAATTAATATTGAAAGCAGTACTTAACTAATTAGGTACGGGATCCTTGTGAAAAAGAGGAGAGAAACCTGTTCTTCTGAGTACATGGTGAATAAGAGAGATAGCGATAAATTTACTGAGGTTTTTGGTTAGCCATTTCTATAATCAGACAGATTCCACGTAATTTATTTTACTTTGAAATACTTCCTTATGAAGACTTCTAAAAGCATTTTAGGGAAATATCTGTTAGAAATAACTTGCATACAGCTGATATTGCCTTGCAACAGAAAATCAGACTAGATGACTAGTAGCAGTCTCTTTTAGCTTTGTTTTCTGTGATTGTAATTCTCTGTGATGGTCTTGGAAAACAAAACAAAGCAGTACTGCCTGGCTTGGGAGATCTTGGCTTGGACCAGTGTCAGGTGGCACATAAATTAATACTACATAAAGTCATTTTTATTGGTGCGTTTATGTATCAAAACAGACAATATGTCTTATGGTAAAAACCTCTGCAGTAATTCACACATTGAAAAGCCTGAAAAGGGCTTCAAACACGGGCAGAAGTTGCCAGAGGGGCTGTTGAATTTCCTGACTTTGAGATATTCCAAATTTGAGTGGGCAAAACCCTGAGCAACCTGATCTATGCTGGCCCTGTGCAGAGCAGGGATTGGAGCGGGTGACTTCCAGAGGCTCTTTCCAACCTTTATCATCCTGTGAAGCTATGATTTGAAAGGGCATAGTAAAGTAGACCTCACTTTGTTTCATCTTCTGATGATGCAGAATCTCATGCGCTTCAAGGGATAGAGATAATATTGCATGCAATTTCCTTTCTAAATCTGAAGTACTGAGTCAGGCAAGTCTTCATGGGAACCTTGACTCAAGTAGTCTAACATTGCGCTCGTGACTGCATACTGACCTTAAAATATTTTAGACAGGATTTCATGCTCATGTTGTTAGATAGTAACTTAGCAAACTATGATTTTGGTTAAAACCTTATTTGTTGACAAATGACTTTGTTTGTATTAGACGTGCTAAAATCAGCAATTTTTAATGGGACTAGAAAGCTTCTGTCTTCAGGTAAGTATTCTTCCATCTCAAGTACTGGCAATTGTTCTTATTTGTATGTGGTTTAATGAATTAGCTTTTTTCCTTTTTTACTGGATGAGTAAGACCTTGCTTCAGTGAAACACAGTTTATGATAGCAGCAAAACTGGCACTGCAGTTCTAATTGTGGGGAGAGGCAAGTGGAGAGTTAGAAATGATGACTTGGACAAAAATATTATGCCTGTGAGGCAATCAGAACAAAGCACTTCATTCAGGTGGGCTGGCTCTTGGCACAGGTTTTTGAGGGTGGTTTGCACCCTGGATGGTACATAGTCTGTAGAAATGCTTTGTTCTAGGACCAAAGTAATAACTCATTACACCCGAAGAGATTTTTCTTATCATTTTATACAGGATAAAGATATAAACCAGAGATGCTTTATGGTCGTATATATATAGATATACATGATCTCTCTTATAGACACACTGAAAATATACTCCTATGGCTAGGAGGAAAAATGCAGGCTAACTGACAGAATGGGCAGTCATAACCTGGTAAGAGGTGTAGGTGACCTTGTATGAGAGCAAATATGAGCCTTCTAGTCTGGTTTTGAATGGATTGACAGCAAAACTAATTTAATCCTTCTGTCCCTACAGGAGAGTAAATGGCAGAAGATAGTATTTAATGGGTCATTTTCATCTGAAAGTGCAGTATTGGTTAACTTGGTGTTGAAATACCGTCTACAAATACGTTCTTTACAATGTAAAGGAAAGGATGTGGTAAAAAATGAAGAAGCTGTAAAGGAACCACAGAAAGCATTGAAAAAATTACATTAACATGAGAGATTTAAAGAATGTGTTCTATTCAGCTTATCTAAAAGAAGATTGAAATGTGACTTGAACAAGAAGTCAAATCCTTTTCAATAACAGATATTTTTGGAGAGTCTAATTTATCAAAATCACAATGAAAACCAGAGCTGGAAGTTCAGGACAGAGCCATTCAAACGGGAACTGTGTTGGGGGTTGGAAGAGGAAGAAAGAACAAAAATGATTTATAAAGGAAACAATCTATCAGGAGAAATAGTAGAATAGTAGGTATTTTTCATTTCACAGTGTCTTCAGAATAAGTCTTCCAGGAACATATGGTTCAGCTGAACACAGAATATTGGACTCAAAGAAAAATTATGGTCTGTGGTGTAGGCAGAAAATGATTTCTCGCGCCCTCCAGATATTCACAGAGAACAACAAGGATTGCATCCATCCTGTGCAAGAAGTTGAAAGTGGATTCAGTCTTTCATATATTCTGAAATGGAAGTAATTCCTGTTCCAGGAAATCTACAGAAGAGACTGAAATTACGAATAAATGTCAGGGGAAAGAAATTCCATTTTCTACCAAAATACACATGAAGAAATAATTTTGCTAGAAAATATTTGGAAACATTTTACTCTTGCTTTTTTTCCCTCTCCTCCTTTATAAAACATAATGTAACTGTCTAAAAGATAGATCCTTTCTGTTGTACTGATCTGGTAGAAACATTTATGGTTGGTTTTGGTTTTAGCTTTTGTTTGTTTGTTTGTTTTTCTGTTTGTTTGGGTTTTTTTTGTCATCCATTCTAGGAAACTAAACCAGACCTGAAGTAACTTACTGAGTTCATTGCCTTCATACACTCAGCAACTTTGAGATATGCAACTTACTGTGCTCATAATATTCTCCTTAGAGACATCATCTGGATGATAATTTAGAAAGCAACTTCATTGTCTACCAAAATAATTTTTAATCAAGACCCCCCCAAAAAAAAAAAAATTAAAGAAAAAAATCCTTTTAAGCCTATGTAGTACTTCCTGACAGTTCTTAAAATACAGTTACTTGCAACTATATTGTTTGTTCTCCATTAGCATCCTTTTGGAAAGACGAGGATCAAGCAGTGCATCTGCATAGCAGTTTATTTCACAGGACACTGCAATGAACCCTTTAAGGATGAATGAAACAGCCCACCTATAACGGATGGATTTCCTTCACAAGCTGCACTTACAGACGACCATAAATCCTTCTGGAAAAAAGGCTTAAGAGTTAAGGGTCTTTTGAACAAATCCTTATGTGAGATGTTTGACATTCACATTCTGTTCTTCATTACTGCTCATCAGTATTCTTTTATGTATTAGGGTAAGTACGAGATCACGATAATATCCACTCATAATATATAGAAGTAGTTCTACATCCCAAAGTCATTGTATCTGACACCGGGCTTCTTGGTTGCTGGTTAATATGATGATTAAGAAAGAATAGACCAAGAGCTTTACAGTAAATTTGCTTTGGCAAAAGAGTGAAATGGAATGTCTAGTAAACTGGACTAATAATTAAACCAGCAAATCTTTTCCCCGTCATGCCACTGAAGTATGAAATGTCATTTTATCTGCCCATGTTATGCATTATCTTTTTCTGGTGAAAATGTAAATAATCAGGAACTGTCCATCTTTGCACAGTATCTGTTGCAGTGGAGGTCCAAATGTTGGTTGTACTTATTGCGTTGCAGTATAATAGAATAAACATATTGTATTATAATAAAAATAATAAAGAATAAAGGATCATCTCTTTCTGTCATGAAGAGAAAAAGGTATGTTTTTCTCAACAATCTTAGATAATGATCAGTCAACAACATTACAACATCACAACATCATTCATGCCAGGAAAGATTTTTGCCTTCACTAATAAAAAGCCTGAGGGTTTGTACAGACTACACAGTACAAGGTCTCAGGACTTTTCTGGTTTTGTCTTAGGCTGGGAGGATTTTAGCTTTTTTAGATTTGATAAGAGTTGTGTAGCAGAAAACTTGCCTTATTTTGTTTTAGTTTTACTTTAGTTTATATAGAGAAAAAAAAATATATTCTATGTGGGTTAAATTGTCCATGCCATTCAGAATAAAATGTGTGGAAGATTTTAGACACAGGGTGATCCCAGAAGTCTCATACTGTTAATACCAATCAAGATGGTCAATCAGTGGTTGGTACAGGGGTAAAACAGAAGACAACAGCTAAATGAGAGGGAACAAATGAAGAGAAGGAGTGTGTTGGCAGACTGTGCTAGGAAAATGTACATAAATGAACCAAGTGGATCCCAGGAATGAGGAAGAAATACCAACGTCATCCTCCTCCTGGCAAAGAGGAGGAAGATAGCCATGAACATCGTACTCCTCCCAGCCAAGGCCTCAGGGTGCCGAAAGCTCCCCATGCCACCTGAGCAGACACCACCAGCCTTAGGACTCAGAGGACTTCTGAGTGAATTTAGCACTCAAAAATATTGGTCCTAGGAGGCTGATGTTTTGTGAGGCACTTTAAATGGTAGCACTGAGGCATTCCCGTATTAATTTGGACTGTAAATCTTAGCACTATTGTAACTGGGCTAGCAACTGCCATGTGTTGTAACAAGAATAGAGCATTATGATTTTAATTACACCACTAGAATATTCTTGGCTTTCCAGACCATGCTGTCTCTGTTTAGCCCATAAGAAAGTTCTGAGTGCAACATAATTCTTAAAATTCAAATACCCACATGAGGAACTTTCCACTTATATACTATAAAAGCATTCAGAGAGGCATACTTATGACTCTGTGATGAATTAGTGATGAGAATATTGTGGTTTTAATATTGGTGTGTTGCATCAGATTCATTTTTTATTGGTTTATATTTGTTTACATGTTTTTATGCTGCATCCATTTAATACAGTTTCTTTTTCTTTTTCTTTTTTAATCTATTTAAGGAAGTTCAAATATGGTTTGTAAATATGTGCCACTGGTGAGCTGCTATACAGTAGTTAAATCTGAATGACTAAAACCAATGACTTTAGAAATAATCCATTTGTAATTTTTCAATCCCCTGCAATAAGAAATGTATTTAATTTCCTTCCTCCCTCTAACCTCATTGTCAATGGAAATCCACCTTACAGGGAGAATAAGAAGAATATTGACCTTTTCTCTTCAGGTAATGCCAACTAATTATGACACATTCTGACCACTTAATTGATGTATGGTAAGAAAATTGGTCTCCACAAGGATTAGGATGTATTTTGCTGCAGGTGAAATTATTCAATAACTGTGGATTACTTACATTGTGACACTTTAAGTTCTTGATGTGTCTGAGCTGAAATAGAGCCCCTAGACCTCTGGGAGGGCGCAGAGGTGGGGGTCTCAGGAGAGGCTGGATATGGCAATTGCAGCCCACTGGAGCACTCAGGACCATGACATATATTTAAGCCATCTGTCAAAAAATATGCCAAGTAATGCCAACCATAAACAGGTGGAAAGTTTAATTAGTTGATCTTTAAAGTTGCATCTTATTTCCTGCAGAATAAGTTCTAATCCTTAAACTGTTTTGACATTTTTTGTGATGGGAACTGCATTTCTTTTGCTGGCATGGTAATCTGGATTTCATTTAAAATGATCATTTATATTTGCTCATTGTTCCTTTTGCTGAATTTAATTAGAGTGTTGCCAGGATTGGCTAAAGGCTGTTTTTGGGAGGGAAATTTGTAAGACAAGCTGTAGCATATTGGAGAAATTATAACCTTGGGCTTTTTTAAATTAAATGAAAGTGAAGTTTAAAAATTAAAAGTCTGTTGTGAAAGTAATAATCTCACTTCACACACAGAAATTCATAAACTAAAATATTATGCAAGTCTATTTAAAAGTTATGGCAGAGTAGTGGAGTCTTATTACTTCTACTGCATTGCTCTGTCCTTCAGCTATTCCAGTAATGTAATGAGCATTTTGTGTCTGCAGAGAGGTTTGAATTAGAAAGCTACTAAACAAACACCATGTGTCACGGTAAAACGTCTTTCTGTGGAAATACTATTGTTAAGAATCCTCTCAAATTCACACTTAGCTATTAGCTATTAGCCTCTACGTTAGAGGACAACATAATACCGTTTCAAGTTAAATACTGATTTTTACAGGCATTCTCCACTTTTATCCACTGAGTAGATTTTATATGGGGTTTTGTTTTTTTCTCTATAATTACAGCATAGAATCCAGATATATCACAGGAACACAAAACTGTCTGAATAAGTAAGTTTTTCCATTCTCATGAGGTGACTCACTAATGGATCAGGTGAATCTGATTTTGAAATTTAAAGTAGACTTTCCTCAATTCACTTGCTAAAATTTTATTCTCATCAGTATACATAAATGGCAAATTCCTCCATTTTTTTTAAAAAAACACCACTGAAAGCAAGATTATGTAGGCCTTTTTCCACAACTGGAATGCTGTGGTGTGGACAACCTAGTGCTTGAGGGGGAAGAAAGCATCTTTTGGCATGGCATACAGCTCACTAGAACATTTTGACCTACAGAAGGAACTATCTTACTATTGCTAAGATGTAAAAATTTAAAGAGGCCTGCAGATCATACAGAAATGAAATTATCGTGATCATTCATTGCACACTGTATGAAAAGAAAGGGTTGAAATGTAAAGGTGTATCACTGTATACAGCCTTTCTGCATACAGCACCAGATTTGACTTGCATGGCCATGTGCCAGTTTATGGTCCTTAAACCACTGTGTCATGCCTCTTGCTGAGTGGCTATCATCAGAGCTGCTCTTAGCTCTGGTACCCAGAGATGCTCTTTTCAATGGCAGGATAAATGTCTGTGATTTTAGTAGTCACTATCATAAAGTCATGGAATCACAGACTGGTTTGGGTTGGAAGGGACATTAAAGCCCATCTAGTTCCACCCACATGCCATAGACCATCCCACTAGCCCAGGTTGCCCAAAGCCCCATCCAGCCTGGCCTTGAACACTGCCAGGGAGCCAGGGGCAGCCACAGCTTCTCTGGGCAACCTGTGCCAGGGCCTCAGCACCCCCACAGGGAAAAATTTCTTCCTAATATCTAATCTAATGTAGGCTGCCTTTAGATACTGGAAGACTGCTATAAGGTCTCCCCCGAGCCTTCTCTTCTCCAGGCTGAACAATCCCAAACCTCTCAGCCTGTCTTTATAGGAGACGTGCTCCAGCCCTTGGATCATTTCCGTGGCCTCCTCTGGCCTTGCTCCAACAGCTCCATGTCCTTCTTGTCCTGGGACCCCAGAGCTGGACGCAGTGCTCCAGGTGGGGTCTCACCAGAGCACAGTAGAGGAGCAGAATCCCTTCCCTTGACCTGCTGGTCTGGCTGCTTTTGATGCAGCCCAGGACATGGTTGGCCTTCTGGGCTGCAGGTGCACATTGCTGGCTCACTTTGAGCTTCTCATCCACCAACACCCCCCAAGTCCTTCTCCTCAGGCTGCTCTCCATCCATTCTTTGCCCAGCCTGTAGTTGTGCTTGGGATTGCACTGACCCATGTGCAGGATCTTGCATCTGGCCTTGTTGAACTCCATGTGGTTATCACAGGCCCACCTCTCTAGCCTGTCAAGGTCTCTCTGGATGGCATCCCTTCCCACCAGCATGTTGACCCATCACGTAGCTCGGTGTCATCAGCAAACTTGCTGAGGGTACGCTTGATCCCACGTTGCCACAAAGATCTTAAAGAGCACCAGTCCCAATACCGACCCCTGAGGAACGCCACTCATCACTGGTCTTCCCTGGGACATTGAGCCGTTGACCACAACTCTTCGAGTGTGACCATCCAGCCAATTCCTTATCCACCAAGTGGTCCATCCATCAAATCCATGTCTCTCCAATTTAGAGACAAGGATGTCATGTGGGACAGTGTCAAATGCTTTGCACAAGCCCAGGTAGATGATGTCAGTTGGTCTTCCCTTATCCACCAATGCTGTAACCCCGTCACAGGCAGCCACCAAATTGGTCAGGCACAATTTGCCCTTAGTGAAGCCATGCTGGCTGTCACCAATCACCTCCTTATTTCCCATGTGCCTGAGCATAGCTTCCAGGAGGATCTGCTCCATCATCTTGCTGGGCACAGAGGTGAGACTCACTGGCCTGGAGTCCCTTTATTAAAAAAATAAAACTGTCTTCTTGAAGATTCCAAAGTTATTTCTGAGAAATTTGTCACTAGCAGTCTGTTTAGGGATGGTCAAAGTCTAAGTGGACACATGTCAAGGGCATGCGTTTGCCTTCTGCCACCCTGGTGCTGAAAGCTGCCGGACTTCTGTACCTGCAGTGATGGAGAAGCCCTTGTGAGCACTGGGCATTCCCTGTGACTGAACTGGAGAAGGCGTACTGAGTCTGTGATACCTCTGGGGTCTGACATTCTGAACAGAGGGGACAACAGCCTTTTCTTAGGTTATATAAAAATATACCACCACCAGAAGCAAAAAGCTTCACGCTACCCAGCATGGAAGCTGACAGAAAAGTCAAATATATTAAAAATTGCTGATTCTGCTTTATAGCCAGGGTCTGTTTAAAAAAAGAAAAACAAACAAAACCCAAAACAAACAAAACCCAAAACAAAAAGAACAAAACCAAAACACCACAGAATGCTGAATTGCCAGATAGGTTTTAAATTGTCAGTGGAGTAAATTTGGTCAGCGGTCCAGTCTTTCAACACCACCAATTTAAAATCCTGTCTCACAATTTCAACTACTATGCAAGTTTAATCCATGAACATCTACTTGTAACCTTGCTGAAATCTCTGCTTTGTTCCATATACCATCACCTGAATTAGTGCCTCCCTTTCTGAGCCAAGGCTATAATATACTTCCAGGTACAATCATAATTTTTTCTAGTAGATCTGCCACAGTAGGAACAGACAAAAGCTTGTTTTAGCAAAACCCTGATCTGTGTGAGGCATCATATCACAAGCTTCTATATGGGTCATAAAGAATTGTTACAGTATATGTTATTACATATTTTTATTAGGCAAAATATTTTAAACAATATTGACTGTTATTGCAAAAATCTGTAATTCTGTTTCTGTAAATGAGTTTACAGAAAAACGGTGTGTAATACAGATCTTTTAGGAAAGTTGTCAGCCTAAACATGGACTTCTGATAGAATTTGTTTTTCCTCTGTATCTGAGACATCTTCAGGGGTTGGCAGATATGGAAGTGGATAAATGGGAAAATCTTCTCCTTATAAAGTGGCAGTTACAGAGAAGCCATTAACTTGTCCACAATAACTACATCACCTAAAATAGCTGAGTTACTTGTGTTAGGTGATACCCACTCTTCACTTCTTTAGAAATACAATTGTAAAAATAGCCAAAAGTAAGTGTCAGTTGTTATTAGCATCAGTAAGAAAGTGTATTAATGGAAAATATTTTAAAGGTTTCTGGGAAGACTTTAAATTGGATGAGCTTTCTGCCACTTTTAAACACAATGAATATAGAATTGGCATAAGAAAGTGTATATATAATGGCAGTAAAAATAAAGTTCTAGATATTTTTTCAATTTCTGTGAGCACAGATATCCTTTCTTTATTACTTTAATATTTTTTAATGTTCAGTGGGAAAGCTGCAGGTGCTTTGTCTAGGATATGTTACATCTACAATAATTCACCAAAGCATAAGACATATAAAGTTAGAGCAGACTACATTTTTTTCTACTGTAATAACATTTAAATATGACAATGTCAAGTTCCTGGAACCAAAATGTCTTCCAGAAGCATGTTTTGGTAAATTGTTTCTGAGATGTCCTCAGAGACATGACTTGTTTTCCTGAAAGACATCTTGGGAGCCTCCAGCATTAAAACAGCTCATGCCATAAACCTTCGTCATGGAAACCAAAAGTTGGTCATCTGTTCTCAACTTCACAGCAGCCTTTGGATGCCTAGGAAGTTATATTTCAAAAACAGTCGTTTGTTGTTGGGTTTTGTTTGTTTGTTTGTTTGGGGTTTGTTGGGGTTTTTTTTTGGAAGGTTGCATGGATGAGTGCCTAAAGAGTCCTCATCTTGAGCTGGCTTTCTGAGGGCAGTCTGTTCATGTTAGTTCTGATGCTGAACAACAGTAGTGGTGAAAATAGACTAGTCCATTATCCTACGAACATTCCTGCAAATGTTCAGTGGTGCGCACCTGTTGGAGAATAACTGAACTATGGGACAAAATGAAATTATTCATCCTTCAGCTGCTGTAGCTGTTTGTTCTATGTTCCTAAACAAAACCTGGCCACTAACTGTGGTGTAAAAAGAATTATGAGGTTATAATGACATTTGGATACATTTTCATTGGGTCATTTTAGTTAAAAAAAATTGCCTTTATCATGCCTTCATCATTTCAACCACATTAACTAATGTCAATAAAAGTTTGATTGCTTTCTGAAGCTGTTTCCCCTCAGTGTTTGTGAAACTCTAAAGAAAATCAGCATTAGTAACCAGCCTGAATGACACATGAAGTAAGGAACTTATTCTAGAATGGATAAAAATAGAGCTGGTTTTATGTAAAGAAAAACCTCTAGAAGTAACTGCTGTCCCCAGTCCACTGGAAAAAACCTGACATATTTCAGTACATTTTCTCATACAAATACATATATATATAGTCGATATATATTCCCATGTTGTTTCCTTGAAATATAGAATCTGTTTTTTAAATGTTAAGAAAGTTCAAAACTTTTACCTGTGTTGTTAACATTTTCTGATGCTAAGATTACTTTTAACAAAATTTACAGACTGAATTAAAAGAACATGTAGGTTTGGGTACATACACTATATGTATGATGTTGGAAAAGGTAATTGTAAGGAAGGAAAAAGTGAATGTTGAGCAGAAAACTCACTCTGTGGGGTGAAATGTATACACTAAAAGTGGAATGAATATTCCAAAAGTAATATGGACAGTACTGAACAACAGGTTAGTTCAGAGGTCAGGTAAAATCAGTTGTTTATTCCACAGTTGTTCTAAAAGATCATGAAGAAGCTCAAAGCAAAATCTGATAGATACCTTTTTTCTACTCCTACCTTTACCTTAGATGTTAGCAGTCAGTGCTTTCCTGAATGCTTTAGCATTCAGCTAAACCAGAATTTATTTCTATTGCAATTGCTCAAGTGATTTGTCAACCCGGTATTTCTAATAAATACTTATTTCAGATGTCTTTGGTGCCTGAGACAATTGTAGTCATTGCAGTTCAAAGTTGTAGGCTGATGGGCACAACCTCTTGCAAGAGCAAATAAAAGAAACATCTGTCCTAGGGCACAATTTGACCTTTTGACCTTATATAGCACAAACAAAATTAGGTAAAGAAAATGGACTCCAGATCCAAGTTTCCAGGAACATATTTAAAGAATGGAAAATAAAGGAAAAACAGAGAGGATGAAAGGGAAGAAAAAGTGATGGAATTTCAAGCTAGTAATGAGTGATGTAATTCAGTGCTATTTTCTCAGTCTTATTACCATATTTTATGATGAAGGAGAATTAATTTGCAGTTCACTTTATGTTTTAAAAATTGTCATAGAAAGTGTACGGCAATATTAATACTCATCATATTCTATAAATAGCAGATACCATCTACCTCAGTGACCTTTACAACGTTCTTCTTTTCTACTGGTTAACCGTGCCACGTGTCTACTAATTACAACATTACTAACCCATGAAAAAAGGGGACAAACCATTCTCCTTGAATTTTAAAGTGTCAGAAGACTGTGGAAGCTGAAAAGGAAGCACTCTCTTCTCAGTTTATCTTTATATTTGTAGTGGAAACAGCTTTAGATGATTAGTCTTGTCCTCTGCTTTGTTTCAGTAACCCATACACAGCATCATTCAATTAATCATTTTTTTTTGCTCTTGAATTTAACTTTATGTATTCTCTATTAACAGTATATATATAATTAATCTTTTGTGTCACTTTTGCTTCTGAAGCTTAATACCAAACATTAAAGATAATTACTGTGTTTTGGTGTTGTAAGTTCATGAGTATTGCTCATGTCCCCAAGACCTGCTTGTTGTATACCAGAGCTTATGAAGCTGTATGTATTTGCCTGCAGTCCTCACAGGAAAGCAGTCTTCATTGATAGATCATCACTGCAATCTAGGATGAGTTTTTAATAGGTCCTCAGACAAAAAGGCAATAAATTTCCAAGGTCTCTCTTAATACAATATTTCTGTGTAAATCTAGAGCTAGACCTCAGCACAAGGGAAGATGGCAATCATTATAACCCTCTGTAAAAGAGCAAAAATTATTTTTGTAGAGCCCTTAATCCCAGGAAGCCATTTAACATTTAAAATTTCCTTAAATGTCCCAGGACATAGAATCATAGAATCATAGAATTGTTTAGGATGGAAAAGACCTTTAAGATCATCAAGTCCAACTGTTAACCCAGCACTGCCAAGCCCACCACTAAACCACGTCCCTCAGCACCACATTTATGCATCTTTTAAATACCTCCAGGGATGGTGACTCAACCACTTCCCTGGGCAGCCTGTTCCAGTGACTGATAACCCTTTCGGTGAAGAAATGTTTCCTAATCTCCAGTCTAAACCTTCCCTGGTGCTACTTGAGGCCATTTCTTCTTGTCCTATTGCTTGGCACTCGGGAGAAGAGACCAACACCCACCTGGCTACACCCTCCTTTCAGGTAGTTGTAGAGGGCGATAAGGTCTCCCCTCAGCCTCCTTTTCTCCAGACTAAACACCCCCAGTTCCCTCAGCCGCTCCTCATCAGACTTGTGCTCCAGACCCTTCACCACTTTGTTGAAAGTGGACAATCACTGCCCTGGTCCTGCTGGCCACACTATGTCTGATACAAGCCAGGGTGCTGTTGGCCTTCTTGGCCACCTGGGCACACTGCTGGCTCATGTTCAGCCGGATGTCGTCCACTAGTCCCAGGTCCTTTGCTGCCGTTCAGCTTTCCAGTCACTCTTCCCCAAGCCTGTAGCGTTTCCTGGGGTTGTGCCCCAAGTGCAGGACCCGGCACTGAGCTTTGTTGAACCTCATACAGTTGGCCTCAGCCCATTGATCCAGCCTATCCAGATCCCTCTGCAGAACCTTCCTGCCTTCAAGCAGATCAACTCTCCTGCCCATTAATTAACCACATTTTCAGAGCACTTACTCAGAATCCAAATTTTCAGCTCTGCATTACTATAAGTCAGTTTTATTTTCTTAAATATTACCTGACTGGTGATGATATGAATTTATATAGGTTTCACAGAGATTAATTTTTTTTTATAAACTGTATTCTGATAGGATGAACACTGGATTAGGAATCAGATGTTCCTGAGGTCTGTATTCTGGTCTTCTGATGATCCATGAAGGGATAAAAATGGGCTGAGAAAAGGATCTCGAGATGAACTCTGTATCTCTCTCAAGACAGAAATATTTATTTCATCCTTAGCATGTAAAAGAATTGAATTGTAATAGTCAGTCAGTCCATCTTCAGTTATAGCTGAATTTTGTTACAGATTTTATTATGTTGTAGTATGTTAGAGCATAAGAGATGAGTAAAAAATAAAAATAACTCCATGTTCTAAACTCTTTTTGTTCTAACAATGGATATTACTTGGGAATAAAAAAAAAAAAGATATTAATATTGCATTATCTTCTCCAGTCCCACAATTTTTTTCTTTTATCTACCTCATCCTTATCGGCTTTGTCTGATTTGCCATATTTTTTCTATTGCCTCCTCATTCTCACACTGCTTTGGAGATGCCTTGACTTCATAGCCACCCCAGCAAGCTCCATTTCAGCATTCGTACTGCCACAGCTGATCTAATGCAGGTTAGGTCAAAGAGGCAATAGAGTTATTAAAAGATCCTCAATTTTGGAAATTTTCTGAAACAGAGGGCTGGCATTTTTTGTGTGTGAATGATTTCTTTGCACATTTTCCATTCAATTAATAGATTTCTTTTCATGATTAGTGAGATACTAATTTCCAAGTCTGATTAGTGAGAAATCTTTATCAGCATTTACCACTTTTATTCCTGAGACATCATTTACTGAAGGTTTTTCTTCTCTCACGGAAAATAATAATTAAAAAAAAGTATGCAGGAGAGTAAATTTCAGACTGTGTTGAATGACATTTTAATGTAATAAATTCTTGTTATTTCACCTGTTGTCCTTATAGTTTGCTTCTGCCATACAAAAAGAAAAAAATCAAGTTTGATGTAATTAGAGAAGCAATCCTTGTCAAAGATAAGGTTTTGTAATGAAGCAGCATGAAGAATTGCAGGCAGATCTGTCTTACATTGGTTATTGAAAATGTCAGACTTGCTAGCATTAAATTCAGGATTTTAACATGAATTCCTGAGTAAGCTCCTGAGTTTAAAGAAAGAACTGGGATAACACTTATCAACTTTAGAAAAATACTTTTGAGAAGCATTTTCTTAAAACTCTCTGTCTTTAAATATGTTGAAAATATGAATACTTTCCAATTAAACTCATAAGATTTTCCTTTTATCATGTTTGCTTTTCAAGTCCAAAACAGAAAGCTAACAGGAATGTTTTTTCTAGTGTTGCATTATATAAGAAATTCCTAAAGTGGTTCTGAGAAAAGTCTATTAATTTCAAGCAGACTTTCAAACTTGAAATATTTGAGTAATATAAAATGAACATATAATTAGGATCCCAGTTCTACAGGCACTTTGACCTGCACATGTGGAATTCTGCAGTTTGCTTCTCCAACATTAATGTCTGGTAGAAATACCATTATTACATGTAGGGAAGTCTTTCCGATGCTCTCTCTGACACAGAATCAATAGACAGAATAAAAACAACATAAAGAAAATGTTGAGATAGTTCATTCTGTTAACAGTTCTTCTCAAAACAACTTCAGGAATCAAATTGGTTGACAATAGTTTCCCCTGAATCTGATCTTAAAATTATCTCACTTCTCCACTCATTTGTGTTAGCTGAGCTGGATTAAATAGGCAAAACTACCTGAGATCAGACAAAAATACTTACTGAAGACATTCATACATTTCTGGGAATAGTCACATTTACTAATTGCTGTAATAATATATTATGATTTTTTTTTTGGTAATAAAAATGTTTTGAAAATGACAGGTATATTTGAAGCAAAAAATTCAAGAACACTTAGGCTTCTTCAAAGTCCCAGTAATATTATTCAATATATTAATTTTTAAAATGTTAATAGGTCTGACTTCAGGAAAATACATAAGCACATAAAGTTACACATTTACTTAAATATTGTTATATTAAATCTTTCCTGTGCAATTGGCATTCATAAGGCCTTAATGTACATAATATTTAGCTTCAAATGACTTTTCACAACAGATTGTTGGTTGGTGTTGTCAATTTGCGTTGCAAGGTGGCAAACTCATACTCTGGACACACCATTAAAATTTCAACACACGCAACCTTTAATTCACTCTGATGAACGTGCATAAGGAGGCACGGCAGAACTGTACAATGGCAAGAGTTCCCTTACACTGTAAGTACAACCTTGACACTATAAACTCAACCTTGAGCTTGAACCTGACGTTTCATGTAAACAAGGTGTGCGCAAAAACTCGCCGACGTGCTGACATATGCCTGTGCAGTCCCAACACGCGCGGGTGTCCCTTACCACAGCCACACTGCGGTCCCAACCCGCCCCCCACCAGTACCACCACTGCACTGTCCCTTGGGGTGACCCCGCTCCTCTGGGTACTTCCATTCAGCCAACACTGACTCAGGTGGTCCTGGTGGTTTCTAAGCAGATCCTCAATGACCTTTCTCCAGTTTAATCAGGCTGTTTTACAACGTTCAATCTTGTTGCTCTGCCGGGGGGTGTGCAAGCCTCTCGCCAAAAATGTAGGCCTTGAACGTTTGGTTTTTCACAAAGAATAAGGATTTCTATTTCTGCACCTTTAACTCATTAGTGTTCATTTTGTTTTGGGAGGAATCATGATTTGTATGATCTTATATAGCGTAACTAATGTGTCCACTGAGAGGGTTCAGTATTGATTCATTCCTTTTCACCCCGCAGACTCGGAGTCTTCATCCTGTGCAGCTCGAACTCTTTCATGTTCTCTTTACTTTTTGTGTCCATAGGAGTGAATCATGCACAGTGCTTTTCTCCTTCGTAATTGGGATAATCCTGAAAACGTAGTCTGAAGATTTTGGTATCTAACTTCTACTTTCCATTTTTCTGACAGTTATAGCACTTTTTCAAAAACTTTCTTTGCAGTGTTCTTTAATTGCCTAACTGATATATGTATATACGTGTACATATGTATATGCACACACATTTATTCAGTTGCAACATGAGTAGTCACATTTTCACATCCCAAGCTAGAGAGGGACTTCTACACAGTGAAGCAGAAATATGATGTATTAGTGCCAGATTTCTATTTTTTTCTTCATTCTCTCTGATCTTGTCAACATGCCTTGTTGGAAAACAGAAATCTGAAATCTATTGTCATGTCCAGACTTGAAACGCTTGAAGACTTCTGACATACTGTATATCAAAAATTATTTTGAAGCATTCTGCAGTGTGAGCGATTTTCACCAGTCTAAAAGCTGTCGAACAAACAACAAAGAACTTTGGTAAGACATGCACAACAATCTGAGCCCGTTCATTTAAATGTGTCTATTTTAACCAAATCATTTAGGACTTTGGTTTATAAATGCTAGAAACATGGGAAAACAGAAGATTATGTATGAGAATCTTTAAAAATGAATATAACTGTATCCAATAGTTCCTTGGCACTGTAGGTGCTTCCTTTCTTTACACACCTGTCTATTACTTAAATAAGAAGTATGAAGAAGCAATTTGAGCTTTGTCTTCTGCTGCCTTTGGTGTGCAGAACCCCTTAGTTTGTAAACTATAGTCTTGCTGTTGTTTTATTTTACTTTATTTTATTTTATTTTATTTTATTTTATTTTATTTTATTTTGATTTTACTTTTTTGTTTGTTTGTTTTTTTGTTTCATTTCTTTTAATTTTATTTTATTTATTTTTGCTTTCTTTGGAATATCCTGAGCAGGAGTCCTTACTCCTGGTTGACATCTACATCATGGCATTAGGACAAACTCTTTGTTCCATACTTCTCTTATTATACCTCCCCTCCCACAGAGAATGACTGTTTAAACTGCTATACATGACTAAATATTTTCCTGCTGTTTGTAAGCTTGTGGCAAAGGGGAAAATACATTTAATAAATCAAATTAATTTACAGGAAAGAAAGTACACTTTTGGAAGCCTGGCTTAAGACAGACTTGATTTTTCACAAGTGCTGTAAATTCCCATTTTCCACCACATGTAACATGTTATATTTAAGGAGATACAGTCTCCTAAGAACCTGACTTTTAAAAGGTCTCTATTGATCAGTTCCTCCAATTTTTTTTAAGGATTCATAGTTCACCCACTGCTTGCTAGGAAATTTCTCCAAGGGGAAAATCTTTGCCTAACAGCTGGCAATAACGGTGAAAGAGTCTGCTAAGCTCACAGGATGAGGAACATGCCTTGCCTGCGGCTTCTGTCCATCCCCACCTGCTTCCCTGTGGTTCTCCTGGTTATTTTGGGTTTCTTACCATAGTGGGAAGAATTTGGAATTTTTCTGAGTCTTTCAGGGTCTGCTTCGCTGTCACGTCTAATAATCATGAGCTGATCAACCAGTCTTTTACAAGGCTGCTCAAAGCATGTTGTCCTTCCAGCATTTCTCAGTGCTTTATGGCTCCTTTGCTGTTGGCTTTGATGAGTGGGTTGCCTAAACATCTGGGTTCTTAGTAGCTCCTGTTTTGCTCACAGAGGCACCTTTTCATGCTCCTGTTTCCACTAATAGGAATACAGATCATTTTAGTCCTGTGTGACTAATGTATCATTTTCTTCCTTCCTTTCTTTTCCATATTTCCTTTCATGACAGTGATAGACTTTATTCTTAATTAAGATATTAATCTCCCACATTTTTTTCATGTGTGCCCTCTATGACTATGTACTTTGTAGTCTTGATGTCAGTAGGAATTTTTTTTTGTTTTCAGTGTGCACGCCCTTGTTGTGTGATTATTTCCATATCTAAGCATCATTGTTTATAAAGAAATGGTGACCTACTGCAGTATATCTGGTGGATACTGGCATTCTGTCAAATGAATGACTTCAGGATTGTGTTGAGGAAAATTTACACAGTACCATGTAGCTACCTGGATCTTGGTCTATGTATTCACCAAATGCTAACTATACATTGACCAGTTAATTTTACTCCTTGACACAGAATATCTGGTCATCAGAGATTGCTTAGAATGACCACAGAACATCTTTATAGATCCTATTGAAAGAAAGGTTACCTTCAAAGGTAAGAAACAGTACAGTAAACAGTAGATATTGGGTTTTAGTCACTCGTTTCCAATCTGTCTCTTTTACTTCAGTTGCTTTTTTTCCAGAAATCTTTGCTGTATTTCAGAAGTAACTGAAAAGAAGTTGGAAATCCTGTAGTAAGAACACTATCTAATGCTCTGCATTAAATGAAAAAAAGAAGTAGAAATGTACCATTGCTGGTTGCCATGAGACAAAATTTTCTGTTCTGAAGTGACTGAGCACAAATAAACCTAGTCCTGATTAGTGATTTCCATGCACATTTTTTGGAAAACAGTGGTTACCAATGAGTAATGTTCTACTGACTCCTAGTAAGACTGAAAATTGCCAAAATCCTTTGAAAGTTTAGACTGCACTTCTCCATGATAATTGACTGGCTTGTAGTATTTATGAATGTTTTTGTAAATCTATTCTTTGTT
The DNA here is from genome assembly GCA_013400195.1 of Aramus guarauna. Taxonomy (NCBI): domain Eukaryota; kingdom Metazoa; phylum Chordata; class Aves; order Gruiformes; family Aramidae; genus Aramus; species Aramus guarauna. The sequence goes on from VXBL01008728.1 coordinate 64,657, forward strand.
AACTGTCATTCATCAAATTCCATATATTTTCTAATAAAACAGTCTTCTGATTAAGAACAGAAAGTTAAATAAGCAGATAAATTTCTATGCACAATCTCTCTGTGGAATTTTCTTCTTTTACGTGATGATGATTGAAAGACCTTTTTATATATGATAGTTACATGGTAGTTTATCTCCTTATCTGTTGATAAAATGATATTGTGGCTGCCTAAAATTATGAAGACCCAGAGAGTATTTGCAGGCAGAGAGCTTTAGAAATAATATTAGGAAAATAATTCTAATGAGATAATCCTGGTCTCGATACTCTTTCAAAGCTGAAAGAGCTCTTGGCTATCTGAATTATTAAATGTTGTTTTTCTTTAATTTTCAGCCTAGGTTACTTTTTCTCACTGTTTAATTTCAGACTTCTGTGAACATAATAAAACCAAATCCTTTGTCATGAAAACATTTTGTTTTAGGAAAATAATCCTTGTATACCCTTCTGGCTCCTCATTACTCTGTATGAAGTAGAAATCTTATTCCAAGACTCTCAATGAAATTCTTCAGTTCAAAAATATTTGACAATGGGCACAGAACTTCCAGCTGCCAAATGTATGACTGCAAAGGTCTCAGCTCAACAAAAGGCAATATTACATGCCTGAGAACGGGGCATGCGGTAGCCTAAGGCTCCCTGTGTCAAGGCCAATCACGGTAAATGAGGCTTGAAGCAGGGTTTCTTGAGGTTTGACCCTTCAGAGGGGGAAATGCAATGTTGCTTCACTGGTGACTAAAATGCTGGAACAGTGTCATCTTTGCATTGAGACAAGTTTGGGATCATACCAATTGAAATTACATTTTTTGTAAAAGGATACCGTTCTCATTTTCTTTTGGTACTGATGTGCTACATACAAATAGCTATATCGGAGCTGACCAGTCTAGCCCAACATCCATGTCTCTATTTTTTTTATTTTTATTTTTTTTTAAACTCTTCCTGAGTAGCAGTAATTGGTAAAATGAAGATTTCTCTTTCCATGGGTGTTCTTTTACATTTGTCTAAAATAAGTGTCATCTGTGGCTTACTCGACAAGATGTTCAGTATCGTGAACATGCTTCCTGCGGTTCTTCACAACTGGCCACTGTCTTTACTATGCTCAGTATTGCTGTATCTTAAGAAAACTTTGGTACTTTCCTAATTTTTTCTATATTGTTTATTTTTCCTGAGCTTATGTAGAAAACAACAAGGCATAATAAATGATTTTGTTGAGATATTTGTGCCAGGTTTAACACTGTAAAGGTCCCTAGCACACATAAACATTTATGGCAAATGCTTTATGAGAGATGTATTTCTCTGTGAGTTAGATCAGAAATAAACTCTACCTTGAAACTGGAGGTGTCACACTAAAATCTTGCAGGTTTTTAATATCTTAGGACTGGAATTCAGCAATCTCTCCTTAATGCCCAACATTTTTTTTTTTCAAACAGAAATAAAGATTACTCTGAGCTGGGCTTTATCCCAGCTTTCTGTGTAACTACTTGTGAAGGCAACAGCCACTGAAAACAGACATAGCAAAGGATGCAGACTCGCTACTACCCTGGAGATCTCCTGTGGGTTTAGTCTAGTAATTGACTTGGACCTTCAAAGGTCCGCACAGTGACTAATCCTTGGGTTTGTGATTTATGCAAACACAGAGACTTTGATAGCAGCAGCCTTGTTGTTTTCTCCCAAGGTCATGGTGAAATAAAATCCTCTTACACTCACAATCTTGTTACAGGCAAAAGAAACACACCATATGCAAACTATGGAATGAAAAATTTATGGTTAATCTGATTAATGTTTTAACAGTCTAATAATGTTTTAATAGTCTAAATGTTTTAATAGTCCAAATGATCAAAACAGTACAGAAAAGTCTTTCATAGTGAAAATCTTTATATAAAAAGCCTTCCTATGTAAAAACCTTCTGTTTTTCTTGTTATGCTCACACTCTTCTCTGTCCTAACATTTACACTTCAGTGTTGCTTAAGAACAATGGGATGGCGTAGGTTGTCAGCCTTTACCATCATCCCAATGTCTTTGACAGGATGAATGCAATGTTTGTTATAAAGGGGTCTCCTTCTCAGGTACGCTGGAAATTATTTCTATAATTTCTCTCAGCACAGTCTACTTCTTTCTCATTGTTGCCCCCTGCAAAAAAAAACCCCTAACCTCTCCAGCCTTGGATGATATTAAAGGCTCATGTATTGAAGTGATTTGTCTGTATGTTTTTCCCAGGATTTAAGGCAAGAGATTTTAGACAAGTGGCACTTGTCCACTAGAAAGTTCTCAAAACAGCTCAGGCCAAGGCAAGCCCACGTAATCCTGAGACTTTGCACTCATCACATCAACACGAAGCCTTTTTAAAGCTGTGAGGTTTTGTTTCTCGAATGCAGTCCCATCACTTCAGATACTGCTGGATCTGCAGCTTCAAAAGGCAGCGGTGTCTGAAAAGCGGCGAAGGAGCCTCTCGCTAGAAAAGACCAGATATTTAAGGACATTGTCCTGATCTGATGACATTGTTTCTCCTTGGGCTTCAATCCAAGACTTTCTGCAGGTGGCCAAGAGACAGCGTGTCTCTGGTATGCTAGAGGTATTTTGAAGACCTGTCTCTCAGAGGGATGGATCTTATTTATTTATTTATTTATTTTTAATTTATACACTTATCATGAAAATGATGGAGTTTTTTAAGATTGGCTTCTATGCCTTGGCTCTGGGGTCAGATGTATGTATTTCTTCCTGAAGTGATAAAAAATGAAGAAAAAAAAAAGGAGATAAGGCCTCTGTAGAATAGATTTTCAAACAACTTTAATCAAGGTAAATAAAGTAGAAAATGTGCATTTTTTTCATGTGAGGTATTTTCTATACTTTGACGGGACGGGGAGGGATATGCATTTCGTTTATAAGGATAATCTCACTACTGTCAAGAAACCATCATTTTTATTTTCCATATGGAAATTTGAAATTGTTCTTATGGAATGGTTAGGTTTTGTAAAAGATGTTCTTTACCACCCATAGTTACCCTGTGTTTTTCTTAATGAATTTGCTCCTCAGACAGCAGAACTTACATTAGACCGAGGAAAGCAGCTGAAGGCATAAATTCCTTATCCCCTGTGTACCCATACAAATAGCAAAAACCATAGTATCTACATCATTTGTTTTGCAGATATTGGCATTTTCTGCACCAGTAAGTATCTTGCAAGGAATATTTGCTGAGCTTTTACTAATTTCATACTAATTAAATTAACATTTAAAGAGTTCATAGATACGTGTTAAATCAATAGGTAATGATAAAGCTATTCATCTTCTGCACCTTGAAATCATTAAATGTTTTCCCTTTACTTCCCAAAATTCCTTCAGCAGAAGTGAGCACACGAAAGAGACTCATTGAATTAAGATGTAGTTGAGTTATTGAAGAAAAGAGCTTGGGCTGTTTAAACTAAAAGAGGTATTTGGGGAGATATGCAATACTTAGAAATTCCCATTATTGTTCTATTTATTACTGATAACTGATGACAGCACTCATAGCTAATCACATTTATCTCATTGCATATGCTGATATGCAAAATACTTGCATATTTCATTAATAGTTTACTAATTAGAATATTTACAGGCATTTATAATACCCAGAGATACAGTTTTAATATCCAACAGGTTTAACAGCCATCAGGCTTTTCTAAATATCTGATTCAGTGGTAAGTAGTTTACAGGGTGGTGATTTATAAGGATATGTAGGTGACTGGTCCAGACATGACAGTTTTTGGGCTGTCCTGTGGCAATCATTTCCACGTTACCTGTTACAAAGCATAGTGCACTTCAGTCTTCTTGGGCTGTATAATTACTTCTTGTGTATGATACTGTAGGTTTTAATAGTATCATTTTGGCTCCAGTAAAAGAGAAAATGCAATAAATGTAAGAATTTTAAACTAACAGATACCTACAGGCAAAATTAGGAACCAAAATTGTGTAATTTAGATTAGATAAAGAATTGACTTTGCAGATTTTTTGTAGCATTTCACATCCGTTTCTCTCTACACTCTTCTGCACTGGCCATGAGTCTCTGCAGAATTACAAAGTGCAACCTTATATTTGTCACCTTTGGGAAAATTAGCTTTTTATTACAAACATTTTTTTCAACTGAATTAACACTAGTGATTTTGTGCTTTATTTGTCTTGTCAGTACATGCTGCCTTTTTTTGAGAGAAGTTCCAGAAGCTGCTATCAAATAATGGATGTTATCTGAATGCTTGGATAGATAGGGTATTCATCCTGCTTGACTAGTTTGGAAATGTATTTATTTTGGTAGATCAGTCAGATTTAAACAGAGAGTACTGGAAGTTTATGTATTTGTAGAGGAATGACCTTGTTTCAGTAAGAAATCTAAGGATCTAGTATGAGATCATTCATTAGCTGTACATCGTATTGGTTAATACTGAATGTACTATTTTAACTGATAAAATCTTCTATAACCTTTTTTGTTTTTCTTCATTTTCTGTGGAAAAAGATCTAGCAGTCCATTTATATGAATTCCCTCCTGTCTTTAGATCACTTTAGATCTCTTGCTTTCCATGTAATATTGTTTAACTCCCTAGAATGTTCTTCATCCTGTAAAAAAAAAAAAAAAAAAAGTGACTTAGTTTTCACCTTTAAAATTTCCTAATGTGATATTCTGGCAGTTTTAAAATGGTTAATACTGGTATTCAACCAAACCAAACCAAACCAAACCAAACCAAACCAAACCAAACCAAACCACAACAAAAAAGGAGAAATTAAGAAAATATTTCACTTAACCACGCAGCCTTGCAGTTTTAGTAAAATGGACTTTTTTAAAGGTGAAATATATTCTGTGTAATAAGAGAGAGCCTAAACCTAGTATCTTAAAAAGTGGCATTGGAATACGATGTGAATCTAAGTTGCTAAATACTTTTGCACTTAGTTGTTTTTTTTTTGTTGTTGTTGTTGTTGTTTTTTTTTCCATGTTAACAAAAATTCATCAGCATACTCAGAACACAGCTCTGCTGGCAAAGTGATTATAGGTTCTTTTAGGACAGTGTAAATTCATTCTTCCTACATTCACAGTATATACAACAGTATAGAGAATTTTCAGTCTTTCTGGAAACAAAAAGGAAGGCTAAAGTCTGGAAATACAGCTTGGTCTTTTGCACTGAACAGCACAAAGTTCAAGGATATTGGAATGATTTAAGCATAAACTCTTCTTGTTGTCTACAAAAATAATGTAAAAATAATAAATGAATATGACTGGGTATATTTTTTTACTTCAAACTCTTTATTCTTACCTTAACAATAAGAAAAGGGAAAATTCAAAGTGACTATAGTTATATGAATGAAAACTTTGAAAACAAGATATTAGAATGCTTATTAACCTTTCAAAAATCAAGTTGTCTTTGTTAAGGTATGCAGGTAGATGATCAGACCCTGATCCAAGGTTTAGCTAGCTGAACAGGAGAAACTACTGGATGTGACAGGAGAAATTTCTGGATGTAAGAAATGACAGAGGGAGAATGGTAGAAGCTACAGACAGCACCATGAGGGATGGCTGGGTTTCACAGATCCTGGAGGAGGAGAATTGTGGGAAATAGCCAAACCTCGCAGATATTTGATGGGGAATATTGAGGATCACCTTGCCAGGCCAACAGTACTCATGTAACCTCATGAGAACTACCCACCTGGGGTACAGATGTAGCAAAGATGGGACCATTGGGGGTGAAGTGATTAGGGGCAGGAAAAAGTCAGAAGAAGAGGAGTATCGATGCAGAAGAGGGAAGAACAAGCATGGGAAAATGGAGGCAAAGGTGGAACCATGTTGATCTCGGTGGCTAGCTGTGTGCATGTGTGTCTACCTGCATCTTTGGGGATTGCACGGGGACTCACTACTGGCTCGGAGCACAAAGAGGAATGACAGCAGATGCATCAAGCAGAGCAAAGGGAGAAGTCCCCTGGCTCTTAAACTCCACTGAGTTTGGGCTTTCCCTTGACAATCTTTGCTTTCTAGTTTATGTACGTAGTAAGTTAAAGACTTCAGACTAAATTTTTTCAAGTCTATTGTTTTCTTCTAAATATCAGCTGAGAGAGCAGTAAAGTTGGGCAGAAGTGTAAAGTCAGACTACTCATTAGTTTGCATCATATTTGTACACAAACACGAGCATCAATTAGACGATGCTTTCTTTACAGGTCAAATTCTTTGGCGTTTTTTATTTTGCAAGGCGGTCCAAATGAGCATTCACTTTGTTAATTAGTCTTTAATGAAAGCCTTAAATTCAAACTTTGGACAAGTGTTTCAATAGATAATGATCTTTAATGAGCTGCAATATTCCAGAAAAGTCAGTTGGGCTCCACTGAAGTTTTTTCAGTAGGGCACATAAGTGTATTCTGTGAGGTTGCTGGCTGCTCCTAAATGATGATATACTCCTTTTGGATTTCAACTCGCTGAACGTTGAAGCTGTGCCAAATGTTTTGCCGAGTTTCTCTTTGTCAGGTAATAGATAGCAAGTTCTCTGAGAAATTCAGGGAAACAGAATGAAGGTACCTTTTACTGTCCCTACTCCGTCAGGAAAATGAATGTTTTATGAAAGAAGAAGACCTCATTTTGAGCACGTTACATTAATACAGCAAAGAAAAAGACACTCAGCAGCTGCTCCCTGATGACCTCGGCTCCCCAGCCACTGGGCTTAGAGGGTAAGAAGAGTCTCCTGAAAAACCTCACATCGTCCCTGTAAAAACCTGACCACTATGTTGCACTCCACATGGTTTTCTGTGGGTTTACTGCTCTCAGAGCATAAATTGATCAGGGAACTATGTAGGGCTTTAATGGCAATAACAAAGAAAACAGACATTGGGAAGAGAGAAACTGGTGTCTAGAAATATTACAAACTATAAAGATCCTAAATAACAACATATATCATGTTTTAACCTTTCCCTTTCCTCTTTCAAGCACAGAAATATGTTCCTATGTACTTACATTATAGCATAAATCCTTTTATTGACTTATTCAAATGTTTATAAAATGAACATTTATAAAGAGGATTAAGACCTAAACAATCCTCCTCATCTCCTTAACTATCATTTTTACTTGTTCATCAAAGTGCAATTCACTAAGGAGTCCATTCTTATTTACTTTCTTGGCTATATGTTGGATTGTCAAATTAATGTGGGATTGAACCACAACAAGTATGGAGCAGACACTCTCGTTAGAAATAGCAAGACCAAGCAAAATTCTGCATGAAGGACTTGTAGCTGCTGGCAACACGTGCGTTATGCCGGTGCTTTTTACCCCCCGACTGCATTAGTCTGTGGTGAATGGGGTAATTGATCATTGATAACTTCCTCCATCTGCCCCATGGTCAAACATAACCTCTGGCTCTCCTCTTTCAGTGCAAAGCAAGATCCAGGGTTTCATCTCTGCAGTCTCTGTGAAGAGCCTGCAGATCTCCTGTTCTTCCTGGTGGAAGTGTAGAACCACCTCCTGGAGGAAACACCTCATGGAAGCTGCACGGTCCGCTCACCTCAATCTACATCTCCTTCACCCACTGAGCCAGCTTCTCAGAGGACACCACCTCCCGTTCCTCGGCATCTGGCAAAGGCACCAGGCAGTCCCTGTAACTGCAGACCTGTGGGGCCGTGTCTCTGTCCAGGGCTCTGCCTTAGCGGAGGTCTCTGATGCGTGGGGCTTGTTGCTGCTCTGGGCATGGGGAAGCGTGCCCTGTGGCACCTCACCACTGATGCTGAGCGGTCCGGCACTGCCTTCAGCAGGGTTCCAGCCCTCCCTTTCTGCGCATCCTTCTGCATCCGTTAGCTGCTTGGGCTTGCTGCACTCTGCAAAAATTTCAGAACAACGAATCAAGGCCCAACCTAAAAAAAGTAACTGCTCATTCCAGGTCTTAATTTATTTTGACAGTTGGCATTAGAGATTAATGACTTTCACTAATTGTAAGAAAAAAATGTTGTAAGATAAGCGTATCTATACACAGCATATTTTTTTGGCAGAACTGTGATTTATATAGGACAAAAAAAGAAGTTCAATACTTAAGTCATAAATCCCATCTGAGACTTTATAAAAAGGTTAAGGAGAGATTAATTTTGAAATTCATAAAATCAAATCTCAGCTCTTATCAGAAATAGACCTAGAAACTCAAACTGAATTTCAGTATTTCAAGGCCAAAAATGGTCTCTTTTGTCTAATGCTACTACTGGAGATGTAAGATTTTGCTTGTTGCAGTTTTGATGGGGAGAAATAAGAATTAATGTTTTTAAAGACAAAGCTCTAATTAGATTCTGACAGGTCACTTCCAGAAACAGGAGACGTATGTGTCTCTAAACACATGCATAAACAAGGCAGCTGAGAAATAAATTACATATATTTGAGTCTGACGTGTCCCAGTGAGTTACTGGTTGGGCTGTGCAGTTGACGTACTGTTGCAGCGGACAGTTAAAAATAAAGCCTTCTCCCCTGGTTACAAGACGCAATACCAAAGGTGAACATAAGTCTTGCTACCTGGTGTGTCACACTGAAGTTAGAAAATAGCAGATTGTGCTGGAAGAACTCCAACCAGTCAGTTTAACCCTTGTCCCATTAAAAAAAAAAAAAAACTGACCTTATTGAGCACGTTGTTGCAAGCCATGTCCTTGGTTCGGTTTTAGAAAGCATGCTGAAAGAGTTTCAGTCAGACCATAAAACTTCACTGAAAAATATCCTTCAAGTGATGCTCAGGGCAGACAGAATAATGTACAGCAGGTCATTTGAAATGCTACCTTGAAATAAGTCTCCCAGGAATACAGAACTTACAATGCGAGGCAGTATTTATATTAGTACAGTCATTGACTTCCTGACTGCTCAACACCCAGAGGATGCTGAGGGAGCAGAGTAAAAGCCTAAAATAATCCCACCCGAAGTTAGGTTTTCCAAGAGTAACTACATTAAATTAAATGACAGGGATTTTTTTTTTTTTTTTTAACAAATCTTCTCTAATATATTCAACTATGAGTATGGTCAAAGTATGCCTTTTGCATCACCAGATTCATTTCTGGCAGAGACATTTTCTACTCATCTGACAGGGATGTTTACCCTAGTCAGCTGGAAATAAAACCCACCAGCTTGTTCTTGTGAGAGCCTTAAAGCTTGTCCACTGATGAAGACTTGTTTTCAGCAAGGTTTGAAATGTCATGATGAATCTGGCCCATTCAGCTTACTACAGCAAAACCGATCATATTTCACAATATAAACACAGAAGCTTGTGTTTATCTTGCACAAATGTGTAAATGAGTCTTAGATGGACAAGAAACTCCAAATTGCTCAAAGCACTAGCGTTATAATCTGACCGTTCTCATGGGCTCTGGAGTTGTCTAGTAGCTTGATATTGCAGGTTAATCCTGGCATCCTTGTAAGACCAGGATTTTATTTGTTACAGTTCTAAATGACGAAAAACATGCTCTTCCATGACAACTGCGAGCTATTGCCATATTCAGTTATCAGTATTGCTCATAGAATTAATTTTGGCTGGTTATCAGTCTTATCCACCTTTATTCTGCAGTGATTATAATAAATCACTTGTATTTATTCTTGTGGTGGCAATAACAAATTAGATTTGATGCACAAAAGATGAAAAACCCCAAAAACTTATTTTTACTTGTTTGCGGTTTTTTTAATATTAAAGTTTTAATATTTTAAAATCATCTAATTTGAGCTACTTCAATTACAGGATAGAATACATACTAATTACAGAAAAGCATAATTTCTTACATAAATATTTTTACTTTCTAATGAAAGCATATGTTGATGTTTTGCTTGAGTCTTTACAGAGGCTGTGTAGATGCCATCACTAAAGTAACAATTTTTAGGAAGTAGATTGCAGGGAGCAGTGCTCTCCATGCAAAGTATAGCATGCCCAGAATGTTTTCAGAAGTAATGTGGTTACATTCCTTTCAGATCACTAGTTTGCCTATTCTTTTATTGACCCATGAAGCTGACATAATTTATTTCTGGTGTAATCTAGCGTCTGGCATCGATGACTGCATGATGATGGCCCATGAGATTGGCATCAAGTAACTCTCCAGTACCCTTCCAAATCCAGGATCTTGAATAAAAGAGAAAGTGTAGATTTCCCTTCACTGTAGGCTAAATCATCCTGCATACTGGGAAAAGTCTCTTTTCCAAAGAATGGATGATAAAACTGATGTGGACAACTACTTCCTGTCATGGTCCTTGGGTGAAATGCAAGCTTTATGTTCCCTGGAACTATTAGTGAAGTAAATTGGAGTGGCAGAGCAGAGCCCTCCATTAACAAAGAACATCGTTCCTAAGATGGAGTTCTATCCCTTGTTACTGTTTCTAGAAGAGATCAAAAGATCTTAGTCTACCGTGATACAGCAAAAATATGTTTAATGATTTTGCAGTTCATTTTTTAGTTCTTACATACTTGACAAATTTTAGATATTATTAGAATTTGCACAATACGGTAGGTGTATTTAGAAGTTTTAGCTGCAATTTAAAATAATTAAGTCGTGTTGATTTATTATTTGACAATGTTTGTAGGACTACAGAACATAATATTTGGCAAACATATTGTTCTTCAAACTTTGTGATCAAACACCGAACTCCGTGCAAGTTTCTCCAACCCTGGGTTGCATTTAAAGTAAGGTCACGTGTTCTTGGACCTTTAATGTCTTCCACATCTGATGGTTGTCGCTGTTCATTGCAAACGTTAAGACCAAAATATCGTGACACAGGAGAACAGTGAAGGGTCTCTTTTGGCAGGATTCTTTAAAAAAAGAACATTAATGAAAAAAGTAGCAGCGACTTTTTAAAGAAGATGGAGGTGGGGGTGGGGAGTGCTGAAAGTCCCATGGAAGATTCTGGAAGCAGAATACTGGTGTGTGTATTTTACTACATGACTTAATATAATTAATACAGATAGGTCTGTCCTGTGTTAGAGTGCAGTTCTTTGTGTCTATGTACGGACCTGTTCATATGTTATCTATATGAACACACACACATTAAGTGTGACAGTTCTGTATTAAAATGCAGCTGAGTTTTTTTTATACTTCGCTGACGGAGGGGAGGCAATTCACCTAAACTATAGAATTACAGTGTATTTACTCTGCTTTCCATCACAATCACTGAACACCAGAAGAGATGAACACTATAAACCTCCAGACAAAATCAGCTTGCAAATGTGTTTTTGAACAAAACTTAATGTATTATATTTGTGCAATGCTTTATAAAATATCAGAGTAAAATAAATAAATAAGCAAACATCCTTCCAGTCACAGGTTTCAGTATATTGCACAATTTCTCATGATACTTTCCTGCACATCTTCACATTGAAATTTTATTTCTATTCTAAAAAAAAAAAAAAAAAAAAAGCTAAAAAGTGTAAAAGAAAATATAAAGTATTTCTAGGCATGACGAAATCTTTTAACAATACAATATTGCAGTATCTTATGATAGTCACACTATCAATCCACATCACCAATATAAATACTGATTTCAAAATGGTAGGAGTATTTTGAAATATATTTCCAAAAATCATAGTCTCAAGTATTGTAAAGCATTTTGATCATGAAGCTGTTCTAAAAAATGATCTTGCACAGGGGCAAGAGACACAAATTATATGAAAATATGGTTTTGCTAGTAATTGGTCACTGATGCGTGTGTGGGTTGTTAGTACAGTAGAATTTTATATGGTCTCAAGTTGAACTGCAGACTAACTGGGAGGTGATAATGCCTCCTCCAGCAGGATCTCTCATTGCCTTCAGTCCTGTTCCTGTTAGATGTGCTCTGAGTTCAACACAACATGATTTTCCTCATTTTAAGTTTAGCTTGGGAAGTTAACATTTTTTTCCCTGTTGATATCAGAAATTTGTTTAACCATCAACACGAAAATATAATTTCTCCTTTCTACACCTGTTGTTTCTGTGTTAATAGTTTTACTAGTCCTAATTTTTTTTTTAATTGAGATTTTGTAGCAAATACCACGCTGAAGTACTTGTTTCATTTCAGAATGAATTCTCCTCCTTTGGACTGTGAGAAAGGCTTTGCGCTGGATTTAGACACGGTAAACCCCTGCTCGCTTGGGCTGCTTGTGAGCTGAAGCTGCTGTGTCTGGAATACATCCTCATGCCTCTGCACGTCGTTATGTGAAAATCGTCTGCTGCATTTTATTTTTACTTATTCGGCACAACCGAAAGAACCATGTCAAATTGTTTATGTCTCAGGACATAAACCGAAAAGGATATACAAGATGACTGCTTATAAGAATAGCTTCCTAGAAGAATGTAGATTTCAGAAAGATCTTGCTACTTATTAGGTTGGCTAATTCTTGCACGAATTCGGTTGTGTGCTTTGATAATAGACCAGCCTTGTTGCTGGGTAACCGAGAGGTGGATGTGGAAGAGGTTGCACATGGAACAGGTGTCTAACCTCCAAGGTTGACCAATTCGAGCAAATTTAAGGGCTTGACCCTTGTGCCCTCCTTATCGGGGGATAAAATCTTGTAATACGCACCAAAAATACTCTCTTGAAATTGTTATTATATACTTTTTCCCCCCTCAGAGTATTTGATATTTCTGATCTCCAGCAGTTCCTCTTTCTTAAAACCTAGACAAAGTACCTCTGTATTTTATAAGAGGGAGTTAGAAATATGTTTTCAATCCAGAAGAGGTACTGTCAGGAAGATACACCCAGAAGAGCTGAGAAAAGGATCGGTCCTGAAGTCCTGCAAAGAACAGCATTCGACGCAGATTTAAAGATGTTAAATCTGTTCATGGCTCCTCAGCATTTCATATGGATAATCTCCAGGATTTACAAGCATAATCTCCAGAGGGGATTTTGTGGCAAAAAATATTAAAGGATATTGTCTTTCTCAGCAAATACAGACCAGAGAAAAATTATGTTCTTAACCTTCTTATGGGCTATGAAATACACTGAAATAGTCTTTGGTTCTTATAAGAATGGAAGATAATTTTCCAACTCCAAAGTACTTAATAAATCAATCATATTGTTTTCTGCATTGCAAATAAATATTTAACTCCAGAATTATACCATTCAATACTCAAACGAATTTTTAGGATTAAGTTTTCAATTCATTTCCTGTGAAATATGAGTTTATACATGAGATTTTACTTTTCTAAAGCGTTTGAGGGTTGCTTACCATTAAAAGTTTTTCACGCATTTGAAGACCTATTGCAAAAGAATAAACTAAAAAATTCTGTGGATTCTTTTCACAAGAAACAGCTGCTACCAATTAACTAGTAACCAAGGTTAAATTAAAAAACGATTAAGTAAACAGAATTTTTTACTAGTAAAGCCCAGCAGTTTCTAATTTTAGAAAGATATACAGTTAACATTATTATGTGGCTTTCATGGCTACCTCCTTTTCTGCTGATAGATTTGCTGGGTGTCTAGCCACAGATTATTTATTTAATGATATATCTTCAGTGTTGCATGCCAGTAGTTGGATATCTGCTTCTGGGAGAAACTGGAAGAGTAGAATTGGGTAAGACCTGTTTAAAGGACTCGTTGTAACACTTGGGCAACCATCAGCCACAGAAGGATCAACTGTGCCCAAGTGAACCAGAAAATTCACATGCTCACCATTTGTTGGAGATTATAATCTGGATGGCTTCACTCTCTAGGAGCTCCTCTCAGAAGCTTATGGGTATATCAAATTTGAGTACCTTTCTGGGAGGTCACTGGCCTCACACAGTGATATCAATTTAAAGTGACTTTATGACAAGGACAGACTCCCAATGTCACTGACTTCAGACTTCAAAAAATTGCAGCCTAAAACCACAGTCAGCAGTCCCAATAATATGCTGAATTATTTTATTTCATAGACAGGTCCAAAATCTTTATCTTACCTGTTTTAAAAGTCCATATAACAATAGATTGCAAAACTATGGCCTTCAAAATACTGGTGCTTCAAGCAAAATGCACATTCACTGAAGTACGTCTAGAGAGGGATTATTCTAGTTTTGTAGACAGATCATTGCACATCTCTTTCTCACTTTGCAAATGTGCTTGGTTCAGCATATTTAATGTATTATATTTAATAATAACAGAAAATCTAAGAATGCAATTTAAGACTTTAATTACAGCAAAATTATTTTCTTCCTAAAGTCACAGGTTGTTTTATTTTTATTTTTTAATAGAGGGCTGCCAGATAAGATCTTACCATTTGCAAGGAATTTATGACATGTTTTCCCTCTGCCTTTACTTTGAATATTTTGAGATATTGACACTTGCCATAATCCTTTTGGAATGATGTACCTGATGGATGGAAAATTCAGTGCTTGCTGATACTTACCTTTCAAAATAGGAGGCAAATTGCTTAAGTTGTGCTACCTCATAGTGGGTCACAATTGACATCACAGCATGTGAGGTACTGTAATGTGTAATTATAGTCAATAAGCCTGTTTCTGTAGGACACTGCATGTTATGTAAAATTGTAGAGATTTTACATGAGAGTGGTTTATCTTTTATTATTCTGTAATGGATTTTATTCCCTGTTTTTAAAATACTTTATTGCTGCTGATATAGCACACATTTCAAATAACCAATCTAAATGTACTGTAACTTATACTATTTTTTATTTTTCATTCAACATTGAAACCTTAACAAAACTTACAAATGAATATTACCTCATTTAATAAGTAGTTATTATAATATTTTCTCATTAAAATATAATTTTGTATTATTATATAACAAGCTAAATTTTACTAATTTCCTGTGTCCTTTAGGCAGAAAAAAGAAGTTTCTTAGTCCAGAGAAGGTTTAATAAATTTTGAGAAGATGACAGTCATATAAGAAAATGTTCTATAGTAATTAAGATACAGTCTTTTACTGAAGCCTGAAAATGTTGAATGGAAACTCTATCAAAGTCTGTGAAATTTGCTCCAAACATGTAGCTCAGCACATGTACTCTTGCTCTCGATATGTCTTTTTTATTTTCTCAGTGTCTTTATTTCAATTATCTGTGTAAGGATTGATTTTGTTGGTGTTTTCTTGTTATCAGAAAACTCATTTAACAGAGAAACCCTGTATAATAGTCCTGTGGGATGTGGCAATAACCAATGTTCCATCTGGAAATTTGGAAATGAAAATTTGTTTGCCTTATTCAGAGATCTTTGTCATATTAATGGAGGAATAACTCAATAAAGCACATGAGAAGAATTGGAGATGTCTGATTCTAAGATGAAAAATATAAACTTTAAGTCAGATTCCTTTAATATTTTAGAATTTTAGTATTGAATAGATGATCCCCAATGTGTCTTATTTCTGAGCTCTGGCACTCCCTACTGCTTTACAGACATTTAATTTATCCTCACCCATTCTTTTTTCATTCTGTGAATAGTCCTGCATATACAGAGTGGCTGATAATGGCAAACGGACGGTGTAGTCAGGGAACTCATTTTGCTACCTCAAGATGTAATTCATCTTACACTTAGGCGTCAGTACAATTTGCCAGTTTTTTCACATGTTTAATCTTTATCTACCTAAATTCTTATTTCCCCAGATCACTCCCAGTCCTTACTTACCTGCAAGAGAAAGCTCACTGCAAAAGTAACAAGGAAAGATAAATTCAATAATAAATAAGGCCAGACATATCCTTTACTTCAGGCTCAACTTTTATTGGCCTACAAACTGTACGGTATCAAACGCAGCAGAGGATGAAAGGACAACTGGTTGCTTCTTTGAGAGGAGAGCTCCGTTCATATGAAGAAAGGACGACATCAAAATTAGTGGAAAAACAGAAGGCAGAAAGTGCAAAAAAGCCTGCTGATGTCACATAACTATTTTCCTGGTTCATGTGGTCCATTAAATTCTCGGAAATGTTTTAGAGCTATTGAAGAGCTGAGTACCATACCAGTCTTGTGTTCAATAGTGTTAGAAGCCATGAGAACAGCCTTTCTGCTCTGCATATTCCAAGCAGGTCAGTCTCTGTGTTTCTGAGATGCGCAGGGTACCTGCAAACCCTGTGACTAGTGTTGCTGGAAAGGAAAGCAAATGGAAGGAGTTGCAGTTCAGTTAAGCTGCGTATTGAGCATAAATCCTCTATAAAGTCGAAACACAGAGAATTGTCTCAGGTAGCCTTCGCAACAAGGAATCACCTGTGCTACACAGACACAAAGGAGATAAGATCTTGCATATTCAAATCATCACGGAATTAGGTATGTCAGCAACATCATTAGGCTGCATCTGGAGACCAAGCAGAGTAAGAACGAAGGCTGTGTATTGGACCTCGGCATTTGGTTTTTGTATTAGCTTCTACATGGGGCTCCATGCATTCCCTGTGAAAATGTCATTGTGCTGGATCTTTGCACCTTAAGACTGAAAACCAGGAAATTATTTGCAAGCTTATTTAAAATTTTAATTTACTTGCGAATAGCAAACTGAGTCTGAAGAGTGACCTATCTGGCAAGCCAACAGAGCTGAGGTGACGTCATGAATGTCTATGCACATATGTTAGCAAAAACCACAAGGATTTCCCCGGAGACATTATGTTAAATGGTTTCTGAAGGTACTTTCTTAGATAAATTAATTATTGTAAGTTGGTCTTTTCTTAATAATGGATGATAAATGATGTGCACCCTTGTGCTTTCTTTTACTCATGTTACATTAACAGCACCATATGCTATTTCCTATAGTGCTTCATTTATAGTTTTCATCTGGCTGAGCTGGCACCATGCTGCATGTTGAAGCAAGAATTTCCTTCCTTTATTTGTGTTCATTTTGCATCCGTGTTCCTCTTGAAGTTGCTGGGGATAGGGACAGAAGAGGTATGCTACCTGACTTAAGCCTTCAAGCTCTTAATTCAGAAGTCTTCCAGTAAATTTGGGTTGATTTTTAACTGAGAAATCCTTCTAAAATTAGATCAATTTCAGTTTCTTTTGTTACCATTTTGTTCTTAAGTAACTAAGGAAAGGAATGTAGCTAGCTTGATCTTTTTGCTTCTTGGATATGAGTGTTTCCTTTTGTTTTCTTTACATGTGTTTTTTCAAGAAAAACTGATAAAATTCTCATCAGATAATATAAGTCAAGATTTATTTTTTTTCCAAGGAAAAACAGAATTCATAAACAAGGTGAAAAATGATATTTTGGAGAAAAACTTTTTTCCCTTACTATCCTTAATTACGTTCTAGTAAGACTAAAACAAAACCAGAAACACAACCAAACAAACCCCACCATATCCTGGCCTCGTAAAAGAAACAGAAATTAATAATACGATTCAGCAGATTAAAGGATGGTAAGTATTCCTTTGTTGCCTCAAGGAGTAGCTACATTGATAGGAGCAATGATGTATCATTGGGGTTAAACAGCTGTTCTGTCCAGGAGTCCATAAAGTCCAAAAAGACCTAACTGCAGCCTTCTGGTACCTAAAGGGGCCTACAGGAAAGATGGGGAGGGACTGTGTCAGGGAGTGTGGAGATCGTACAAGGGGTAATGGGTTTAAACTAAAAGAAGGGAGATGGAGATGGGATGTGAGGCAGAAATCCTTCCCCATGAAGGTGCTGAGGCCCTGGCCCAGGGTGCCCAGAGAAGCTGTGGCTGCCCCTGGCTCCCTGGCAGTGTTCAAGGCCAGGTTGGATGGGGCTTTGGGCAACCTGGGCTAGTGGGGGGTGTCCCTGCCCATGGCAGGGGTGGGACTGGATGGGCTGGGAGGTCCCTTCCCACCCAAACCAGTCTGGGGTTCTGGGATTCTATAAACGAGTTCAAAGAAGTCACTGTTCTGCATCAGTAGGTCTAAAAAAGCATCACACAACCCATGGTCTCTGAAGGGAAGACCTGCCTTAGTTACATTGCCATTACTCATAATGACAAAAGATGCAGTATACACACATTCTGAGTATCAAACAAAACCAGCCAGTTGGTCCCAGCCCTGCTATCCAGAGAAAGCCAGTTTTGACTTTATCCCACTCATTGCAGACTAGTGCAGAGAGAGGTCATAGTTAAATCCCAATTAATTTCACACTCCAATATAGAACTCTCAAAAATAGGACGGACTCTTAAGTGAATTATATTGTGAGTGTGTGTTTGTTTAGTAAAATCACTCCTGAAAATGCTTGCCTCTGGGTGTTATTAACGTTGTCGTCTGAAGTTTGAGTTGAGGAGATTTGGCTTGTGTTACAGCCCTCCGCGTGACTCCGAAGAGCTGCCTTGTGGGAGGTCAGAAAATGCCAGGGAGATGCAGGAAACTAAGCATCTGCTTCCTACTGTCTTTAGGGCAGCTGAAATGAAATTAGAAAAGCAGAGTCATGGTTGCTACAGTCTCCCTGTATTGTCCCAAACTCCACTCTTAAAAAAGGACTTGTTAAAAAAATGTGCCCCAAATATCTTCGCAATCGATATGCTGAAATGTTGGCCAGTGATTCTTTAGCATGTTTGCAGAAGTATTCTGTGCCACTGTTGACACAAATGTCTCACTGTCTATCACGGTGAGAATTTGAAAAATAACCTTTTTAATTCTATTATCTATGTTTAGAGAATTTTTAATTTCTTGCTGCTAATATATAGCCGAAAATGCTGTTAATTTCTGTTCTGTGTTTTAAGCAGTCTGCTGAGGGAAAAGCCTGATCTCTGGGCTGTCTGGATAGAATATTTTTAGAAATAGTATTAGATGGGGAAAAATAATGTTCTGGTTTTTAATGTGAAAATAATCAGCAAAAGTCTCTTTTAATTTCCAAAGAATGAGTCATGCTCTGACTTCCAGAATGTAGCTGAGTTTGTAATGGAGGTGAATATGAGAACCTGTTATAGTTACCTTCAGCATTGGAGGAAATAACAAACAATAAATTTTCAAGTCATAGAATCCCAGAGNTCCTGTAGCCCCTGCAGGGACTGGAAGGGGCTCTAAGGTCTCCCTGGAGCCTTCTCTTCTCCAGGCTGAACACCCCCAACTCTCTCAGCCTGTCTCCACAGCAGAGGTGCTCCAGCCCTGGGATCATCTCCGTGACCTCCTCTGGACTCGCTCCAACAGCTCCGTGTCCTTCTTGTCCTGGGGCCCCTAGTCCTAGTCATATAAAGCACTTTCAGTGTCATATTTCTTGCAACATGAAGCTATCAGAACATTTACCAGATAAAATGTTTTTGCTTAAAGCACTTTTGATCAATTGAATGGCTTAACTGAAGAAATGTTAACTCCTACTTTTTCAGCAATATAAAATGCATGGATCGTTTTACTGCAACTTCCGAAAAATAAAATTAAAACAATGTTCAAATTGCAATAAAAGTGTGTATGAGCTCAAATAAAGGTCTCCAGTGACTGACGACAATATTATCTTTTTTTTGTTCGGTGTGGTCAATTCTACAGCTAGAGCTGCCTGGAAGGAGTCACTGGGCTTATGGGATTCTTCATCCAGGGTGTAAATCAACATATTTCAGCAAACAAATATTGCTTGTCAGTCAACCCTGTAGTACAGGATCTGGCAGGAGTAGTTCTGGCACTGAAAGTCCCACCTGGAGAGATCCTGGGACATTTAATCAAAAGCTTTGTTGTGAAGATGGCAGGAGTTCAGTCAAGCACTTTGTCTCAAATCTGTTGGTCGTCTCAAAGCTGTCCATGGTCTTGTTTATTCAGAGACTCACTGGAGAGTCCACGGACCACCCAGGAAACTGGTGACTAAGTGTGTTTTATGTGTATGCAGACCATAGTTATAACTATAGCACAAACCTGAAATTCATCCTTAGATCACAGTTATAACTTAAATGTCACACCGCCTGCAACCTGTGAGAAGATAACAAGAAGGCTGTTACCCACTTGCTATCCACAGCCCAGGTTTAGGACTCTACCTATTTTTTCAACGACTAACTAAAGATTGTTCTTGTTTAATGTGACTGAAGGAAGTTCGGGTGGTGAAGCCATCTCACTCATCTGCCCTAGCTTTCCTGAAAAGTACGTTCCTGTCTTCCCTTGCCTGAGGAGATCAACCTACGTTCCTAAAGAGGAATGACCAAAACACAGGCTAAAAACTATTCTCAGATAGGAGCACATTTTGTCAGTCTTGACAGCTCATATAACAAACTTTGGACTGTTCATTATGTAGAAGTCAGTATCAGAGTCACTGGGTCAGAATGAGAAAGATGGCAAATAAATGGGAACGTGGAAATTCAGAAAAGGAGGAACCTGGCAGCTTCCAGTTGCAGTCTGCTTGATGAAGTTTATGTGAAATGTTTATTGCCCAGTACGCACATACGGACCGCGGGGGAGGCAGCACCAGACTGCCCGTTGCTGCACTACGTGTGCAAGGCATGCATCAAGCTACCAAGCACTTTGAAACACACCAGGTGGAAATGCAGATATACATCTTTAATGGAGGAGAACTATAAAATACAGTTCATAGCAATGTACTTATTTCTTTAGGTGACTGATTAAGAAAGAACCATGTGGAGATTTTCAGGACAGTTTTTTTAAACTTGAAAGATTTTGTTCTATATATGTCCTCTTCTGTGTCTTTAGCTGACTAGGAAAAAGAGTGTCCAGCAGGAGACTGTTTCACATTTTCTTTTCAGCATTCCTTAACTGCAAATGACTTAGGTAATTCATTTGATGATGTGTAATTGACTGGGGAACAGTCATCCAGATTATGAAGGAAGGTAAATCAAGAGTGAAAAAAATATTCCACCGACGTCTTTGTACAGAAATTTAAATAATGGGGTTTTTTTTGTTATTTAACCTGTTTTTTCCCTGTCACCTTTCCATTTGTACCAGCTCCATATAGCTTCTATAATGCTAATAGAATAGGAAGACCTAAAACCTCTAAAGTTGCTATGAACAAGTATCTAGAAGAGAGACAGCTCTTCTTTTTTTTCATGCATTTACATTCTCCTACCCTTTTTGCAATACTCAGATGCTAGCATGCACATAGATTTCACTGCTGCTTCTTTTCTAAGCCCTAATTGCTTGGCTCTTTTGCATTTAGGTGGCTTTAAGAGAGCTAGCATGTCTTTCATAATATCCATTTAAAATTCGTTCCCTTCAACACATCTTTTTTTTTCTTTGTTTGATTTCAAATACTGGAGGACATCAATACAAGGCTTTTTTAAGAGTTCCAGTCAGAGCTTTTCTGACTTGGAGAAATTAATGCTCTGACTATTTTTCTCTCTTTTTAATTTTGTATTTTATGACAGGATAAAGCCCATTAGTCAAGGTCAGCATGTTTTTCACTGAGCTTAAAAAGAAGATGTTCTTGGCCTGTGGATAGGGTAAGTGCTATTTTCTTTAACTTGGCTGCTGTGAATACAGACAGAAAATGCTGAATTGACTCAGAGAAAACAGCATCACCTCTTACAGCATTTAAGCATTCGTTTGTTACTTGACAGTTTTTAAGTTCTCATTTTGCACTTGAGTAGTCACTCTGTATTTGAACAGCAGTGCCAGAACTGTCTTCATTTGGCTTTTGGAAGCTCACACATGTTCACATTTCTTGCTGAAAATTGCCTTTTCAACTTGAACATGTGACACTTGTAAGTGTGCGATGGCTGGAAGAGTGTTCACAGAGCTGTATTTCAGGAAATGGCTATTTGTTTTTTAAACAAAGTAGACAGTGAAGGTCGATAAATATTTAATAATGAAGAGATATTAAATATCATTAAACCCCCCTAACTCATCAATAAAATAATAATAATAAAAAAAATAATACTTGAAATTTGTAATGAAAACCTCAGTTCAAAATGACCCGGGATACAGAAGCTTGTGTATCAGTGGCGTTTAATATATCCACAGGTCAGCAGAGATCCTGTCAGAAATAGACATCGTGCTCATTCCTGGCCAGGAGGCTCTTCATCTCGGGATTTCAAAAGAAATGGTTCATAAGGGAATGAATTCTATGCAAAATCAAGATCATTTTTCAGCATTTCCTAATTTTGCCAGAAGCATAATCAAAAACGGAGAACCACAGACCTGAAAAACTGCTGTTCTAGTTCCTCAGCCAACTATCCTAAAAAGTGGTCACAGCAGAAAACCAAAAGCCAGGATATAATTTTATTAGTGAATATAGCACTATTAATAGCCTGTGTTTTTAAAGGGTAGTTTAAAATTGAAAGGTAAAAGCCTCAGGTTTAAATACCCTAATTAAACAAGAAAGAAAGAAAGAAAGAAGGAAAGAAAGAAAGAAAGAAAGAAAGAAAGAAAGAAAGAAAGAAAGAAATCCATTTTTTTATTGCAAGCATTCCTTTTAATGTGATGTATTTGTATAATTAATGTAATATAAAAAAATTACCTAATAGACAGTGAATAGTACAAGATTTTAGTACATGAGAATGAAAGGTATCCTTTTCTTACTATTTTAGCTCTCAAAGTACAAAGCAGGGTAGTTGCTTAAGCCAGAAACAATTTTTTTGATAGAAACATGGTATTTTATTTATCCACTTCAAGTTGATTCTAAAGTGGACAAACTCTGGCATATACATTTAAAATCAAAGCAATGCTACACCACTAAACAGGACTACCAAAAAGGCCTCAAGATATTTATATTACTGCTATTGGAAATACATGGGGAACTTCAGTTTCCAGTATTTTCCACGGAAGAGTACTACAAAATTGAGATGCAAATAAAGTAAGTGATTTGCTCTGAAACCTATTACAAGGGAAGACTGTGAGTATAATAAATTTTTCACTTTCAAGAATAAGCAATGCATGACATGACTTTTATTTTCTTTCTGGGAAAGAATGTAATAGTCTGAGTTATGCGGCAGCAGTTGTTAATACTTGTTTTAATTATGCATCAACTTTGATTTAGTAACACACTTCAAGGTAACGTTTCATATACATATTGTGTAGGAAATGATACAATTCAAGTTTGATGGTGAAACAAGAAAATTAGCAAACTGGGACTTTTTCTATAACTTAATTTGTGAAAACCTGTAGCAATCAGGAACTTCGTGATATATGACCAACAAAATAAAGAACTTAACCATTCATTCTAATCTCACTATAATTTTTAGCCAAATAATAATTTAAAATATAACTTTATCTAGAACCAGATACTATTAATGCAGTATTGATAGTTTTTTGGCTACGCATTGAAGCATGTTTTGAAAAGATTACTTTTTTCATAGATACCTCTGTGGTTGATTTAAGGACTGTTTTTCATTTAAGAAAAAGGTTGCATGTCATTATCTCAAAACAAATGCAAGGCTGCTCTAACATTTTAAGTGAAGGAATTTTGTTTTGTGGAAAATGTACAAAAAATGTAGGTTTTCATTTTGGAGAACCATGAAAAATACAGCTAAAGTAGAATGAAGAACAAAACAACCAAAAAAGATTGTACTTGTACTGCCATACAAGAACCTGAGACCCGGAATAGTTCATTCGGTATTCAGTGTTGGACAAGGAAACTACCTCCCACTTTTTGTTTCTTCCTGAATTCAAGAGAAACAGGTTATTTCACAGTGAGGAGATAGCTCACAAATATTTCCTTCAAGTGGTAGTTGCATTAGAAGTCATAAATTTTAATTTTGAAGTTTAATGATAATGAGATTCAGAAATGTCCAAAGGAGAGAGTTCCTCTGCAATTTCCCCACCGCCACCACCTCTAATAACGGCCATGAGATACAGGATCAGCCTGCAGCCTACATTTGTACTCAAACAAAAGGTTATTTGTGCATCTTCACTGGGGGAAGTTTTACAGGTAAGCAGGATCGGCTAAAACTGGTTGAGGACAGCAGCTCACTGAGCAGGAACAAATGGGCTCTTACGAGGACAAGGTTCCTTTGTCTTAGTATGCAGTAAAAGATGTGCCATACCCATGCATTTAATGTGGCTATCTAAATAAGCTCATCCGAGAAGTCCTTTTTTGTTTTGATTTCCTTGATAACTCTTTTGTTGTTGTTGTTGAACAGTTGACATTTTGTTATTGATTTTTTTGTTTGTTTTCAGAAAGATTGCTATCAGATTAATCCTTTGCAATATTTTACATAGCCAAATACTGTTTTGGGTTTGGGTGGGATTTGTTTGTTTGTTTGTTTGTTTGTTTGTTTGTTTTTTCCCCCTGTTTGTTTCTTTGGATAGTTAGGGGGGGGTGAGGTGTGCTTGGTATGGTAAGGAACACCTTGGCTCTTTATCAGTTGTGTTGGTCGAATGGATTTCATGAATGTAGTACTCAACATCTTTGATCTTGCTCTTTAAAGTATTTGGCCAATTAGTTTCTAGTTGGAATAAGAAGTATAGCTGTCTGTTAAACATCTCATTTGATTAATTTTTCCTTGACTTTCAGTGTTGGCTGCAGGCACAAATGAAAGTCTGAGAAGGAGAATAACTGCACTCCTCAATAACGTGAAAATGAAACAGGATGGTGACCACCCCAGGGGAGCCACTGCTTGGCCCTGCCCTGCTGTTTGCCACGGCTGAACCCCAGGTGACCACACAGCTCCCAGGGACTGGCTGGCTGCTGAAGACCTGACGCCTTCTTTAGCCCAGAAGTACCTCAAGGGCCTCACATAGAGATGACTCTTGAACTTCTCTTTTTCTCTCTTTACATATATATATATTTATATATTAAAAAGGTTATAAATATGTATAAACATAAAATATTTTTATTTATAAACATGGATGCAGATTTATGTCTCTATTTTACACATAAGCATATTTTTATAAAAGTATAAATAAAAATTACTCAACAATTGATGATGAAATTCATGATTGAAGCTTGAATGTGAATAGAAAGAAAATGAAAGAAAATGTTTAGAATCAACACTTTACAAGTTTGCTGAACAAATCCTGACCTGTCTGGGCTGGAGGCTGGGGGCACATGGACCACCTTGAACATGTTTGTGATCCAAGGGGGCAAACGGAAATGGAAATCCATCTGTCAGTGCTTCTGACAATGTCAAGGAAGCGTTTGAGAACCTGTTTGTGTGCTCAGCTATTTCAGCTGGATGCTCCAGCTTGACTCAGTCAAGACAGTAAATTGTGCTGAAAACCAGGTGTGATTTCATGGATTTTTGGTGAGTTTTCTTATGGATTAGAGTTTCTGGAAATCTATCAATTCTGGCACCCTTCATGATACTTTAACAGGAATTGATCATGTCGGGATCACGCAAATTCTATTCCCTTTTGAAAACATGTCCTGTGCATACTACCAATCTTAACATCTGTCTCTTTTACTTCCCTGGAAACTAGTGATAATTGCACTCCATCTCATCTCCTTTTGCTTGTGTGTGTGGCAGCCCATTTAAAATTTCAACTTGGCGTGGAGAGTTTTGTCCCTCTCACACTACGTGTTCATCTACTTTTTGACATGGCGTATTCCCACCTGTATGAGAGTCTTCCAGCTTCCGCGGTGTTAAATATAACCTAGTATTGCACTGAAGATATTACCAGCCTCAGTAGTTCATGATGTTATTGATTGATACTGTTGACATGCTTTCTAAATGGTCTTGTTTAACTTCATCCGAACACTTACCTGGAGTGCTGCTTTTTAAAGATGATTAATAACCTGCAGGTGAGAGTAATTCCCAGAAAAATCTGTGAAGACCTTTCACTTCTTTTCACTTAAAAATAAATGAGAAATTATTTTAACAATTAGGTAAGTCCTATCTCCTTCATGTCATAAGTTTATTAAATATCTAGTTAATTAACCTCTTCTTCTTCATCCAGAGTTTGACCAAACTTTCTGACAACTCTTCGGAAATAAATGAATAAAATACTAATTTGTAATCATCTGGTTTAGCAGAAATTACACTTCCCTGATTATTACAGTTTAACCTACTTCAATGTGAAAACGGTAAAATTACTGTCTAGTTCTCTTTATTTTTACTTGCACAGGTTCAGCTTTTGTATAAAGGAAAAGATTTTTTTTGCGAGTCTTCCAAGAAATAATACTTTATGTGTAAAGCACTGTGCAAAATAATGCTGCCCATCAGGAGGAGAAGATCCTCCTGCTAACATTCTTTAGAAAAAACAGCAAGAAAGAGGAACACGCAAACTAAATTTCAGGACAACTTGATATGCGCCTCATAACTACACACTGCTAGCCGCAATGCTTGATCTTTAGATCCTCAGATATTGGCTTCTAGTTGTGTAATGACACTCATGTCTCGTCTTTGCTGGTGGCCAAGCAGAGTCCATGGGCCGGGACATTTCTCAAGATGTGTTTGAGCCCTCCAGTGGCCACTATGCTGTTTGTATTTTGGAAACTGCCAATCAGAGAACCAATGTTTATTAAGCTAGACCCTGTGTCTTTGTGCATAGTTAGCAATATGCTTATGTGAACCTAATTTGACAAAATATTTTGTTATTTCACCTGAGAGAGCAAGGGAATCCCCTGTGGCAGTGGTAAAGCCCATGATCCCAATTATCCTGGAGTATAACTGCCAGCACCTCTAGCGCGTATCTAATTTTCTTCCTCCTAACACCCACAGTACCTGGTTTTTTTCCGGGTGCTGTGGCCAAAACTCCCTCCCGCAGCCCAGCACCGAGCACCTCTGCCCCCCTGCAGCCCCCCGGGGGGCTGGGGGCGAAGGGCAGCAGCTCGGGGCCGCGGGCGGCCGCACGCCCTGCGCCATCCCCGCCGACGGTCGGCACGGGTCGCCTGTAGAGTCACTTACGCCCAGCACCGGCGTGACCTCCATCCCCATCGCCGGCTGATCACAGAGGGCTTCAAAGCCTCCCGCAGTCAGGTTTCTGCCTGGTTTTACGGTAGGCGGTGCATGTAAGTGCTGTTCCTGCAGCCTGGCGGTGCCGGTGCCGCTAATGCCTTCCCTCTGCTCTGAAAAAGCACTTTTCTACATCCCTCACAACAGACTGCTTGGCCGCAGAAGTAATTGCCAAATTGTAACAAACTGACTGCATGTGTGTTCCCCAGAGGCCTGGGCAGCTGCAATTTGCTGCTGTTTTATAGCTGCTCTATCAATGTGCCGAGCACCTTCTGAGCTTTTGGTACAGGGAAGCGCTTTTTCTACAAATGTGGCAGGACTGTAACGCATTGCAAAACCTGCATTTCTTTATATCCAGGGGCTGTTCAATTTATTCCATCCTAATATCTTAAAAAGACTGTGTTTTTCTTGGTGTTTTTTTCTTCTCCCTTTTTTTTTTCTTTTTTTTCTTCTTCTTGTTGCCTGTAAGTTCAACAATTGAGGAGGCAGTAATGTATTTCAAAAGTTACAATAAATTGTGTATATATTTAATAATCTTTCACTTGTTGGCTTATTTCCCATAAATGTTTTTAAACTGAGTAACAAAAATCCACGGAAGGAAGCAGGTTTTCTTTTTCTCTGTAGATGGGAAAAGCCTTCATCTCACCCTTTGTCTACCCTGCACGAAGAAAATGAAAGGTTGCTCTGTCTGTAGACCTCATAGCCCCTAAATCTCAATTTTTACCAATGTAGAGGCAAACCTAGGAGAGTGGGAATCTTCATTATATGTGCATGGTGGCCAGCGTAAGCTTTTCTTTTTTTTCTGTTTTCCCTTTTTTCTTTTTTTTTTTTTTCTTTTTTTCTTCTTCTCATTTTCTTTACATGTTAGCTTCAGTGAAGCACTAGGATCATGGCAGGGAAGAAAAGATATATCAATTGCTGTTACTTCAGTTATCTTAACCTTATCAAGACTTCCTTCTCTACCGTGCTTCATTGTCTCCTCCCCACTGTCAGATTTTGACTGTACGGACTAATAAATTTCTTGTGACTGTATTTACATCACCAGCTGTAATTGAATTGATGTCCGAATATTTCCTTACACATATTTTCAAAGGTCTCCTATCCGTTCCTTAAACTAAATAAGGAAACTCTGAACTTAGTCTTCCACCATCATTGAGTACATGTCGTAGTAATGTCATATTTCAGTTTTGTGTCCGAGTTCGGAATCTTGAATTTCTTAGTTCTATAACTTTGGGCCACAGTAGTCTTAGTCTTTCAGATTTGTTTTCTGCTTTGCAATACCCAGTTAACTAAGTGTCTTCTCTCAAATGATAAATGAAAAATGTTAACAATAAATTTTAGAATATTAAATATTCAAACACTAAAATGTTTTTCTGCATGTTCAGTCTGAAGTTAATGCAGAAAGCTTTTATGGGAGGAAAGGTTTAGATATCATTAAAATAGCATTGTTTTAGAATAAGATCTATGGTATTTTTATAAAGAATGCATTCCTCTGATGGCGTATGGGTTTTATTTAAGGTAAATGTAGACATCTTATGCGCTTGTTTTGGACTTGATTTTGTCAAATTCTTTGTTGCCTAGAAACCTCCACTCTATTTAGCTGAAAAGACTTCTGGAATACACGTCCACTACTGCTCTAGAGGAGTTGAGTTTTACATTAAGCAAGTCACATTATAGGCAGAGTGCTTTAAAATCATGGAAAAATACAAGGACTTGGAGATTTCCTGTTCTTTTGCTTCAGTATTTCTTGTCAGATTCGAGTAGCAGTTTGTCACAGGGAAATGAGGACTTGGGTGGATGCAAGAACAAAACCACACAACATTTTTATATAGAATCTCAAATTCTATATAAAACAAGGTGGATATAGCACATTGACAGTGATTTCTAATTAAATACCTCTGTTCTGCAGAATGCACACACTGCACACTCATGCCAGACCAGGACCATGGTCTCAGGGACATTCGCTTTGATCATTGCATATGTGGGGTCCTGGACTGGCAGCTCAACTTCCATGTGTAGCAGTTCCACCAGAAGCCCAGCCATTCTGCCTTCCAATGGATGTTCACGGATGTATTTCCCCCAGAGGTGCTTGTGTTTTCACTGCTTATTATTTGCTATGGCAGTCTGTCAGCATATGCCACCAATAGCTTTGCTAATCACATAACCAGGCCAATCTCCTTGATGTTCTTCATATCCAAGGCCAATTAGCAGTTGTCACTAGGTTTTCTATCACCTTCTGGTCTGCAAATGTGCTACAAATATCATGAATATGGAAACTGTTAAAGCAGTAAATTAATCTGTTACATCTCTAGAAGCAATTACTGGATTAATTACTAGTCAAGGTCTCATACATCTGCGTGATGCTTTTGGGTAGGCTTTACTCCATGATCCACACTGATCCACATAGCTTTACTGATCCTCAAGTTGTTATTTCTGCTGCTCTAAAGAACATTAAACAAGTTTTATTTATCCCTTTTTATCAAATTAATGTTGGAGTAGGAAGATGTATGTCCAAAGGCAACACCTTGTATTGACATAAGGTCTTCACTAAGGTCATCTCTGAAGAATTGAGATATTGCCTGAGGTACGTTATGCATTGCTTCTCATGATGAGCAAATCCATAAGACATATAATTCTCATAACTCTTAGATGAAAAAGTGTCCAAGGCAAAGTACAGTTAAGAGAGGGAGAACCTCTGTGCTGATGGATACTTTCCCCCTTGCATTTACTTTTGTTGTGATTCAAAGACCAACTGACAGGATGGAGAATGACAGATGGGCACACAAAACACTTCCATGGCCAGTTCTAGGAGCTGAAGGAACCAGAATAAGATTTAGGGAGGTTTAGAGATCTTTTTTTTTTCCTTCCAAGTCGGGTTTCAGAATGATGAACACTGGACATTTTTATTTTGTATTTTTAAAAGAAATGAATCTTCCACGTAATCATCTAGCTTACTATTTGGTGACTTAAGAATAAAACACCAGATTTGAAAACTGGTGATAAAAGTCATGAGACTAGGCAATGTTTCAGTCAATAAAGGTAGCAGAACCGGAGCATTATATTAATCCAAAATCTAATATTATTCAATATCTATAATATTATGCCATATTATCCAATTATCTATATTCATGCAGCTTGAGTTTCCCAATTAAATAGATATTATGACTAAATCTATCCACTACCATGGTCCAGAGTATATCTGCATAATTTCAGTAAGTTTGCAGATCCCTATGCTGTAGCTAATGGTATCAGCCAAAACACAGGGATCTGAACAAGCACTAGATGATATTTGTCTAAGAATATTTTGTGAATATTCATCTTTCTTTTTAGAATAATGTGTAATTTTTCTGCACTGATGGGCTTCTATGCAATAATTTTCAACACTACTGCTGCATGTAACCAAAGCAGATGCCACATATAAATTAGAAGTTCATCAATCAGGATATAATTAATAACACTTTGCCTTGAAGCCAAATATTAGCATACTAAAACAGTATAACCAATGAGCGTATACAAGTATTTTGTAAATGTTATGGCATAGCCAGACGCAATGTATAAATATTTCAGATAGTTATATGAATAATGTAACAACCAAAGGAGCAAAGGTGTGTGTGTAAGTGCACATAAGAGGCATCCTTAAAACAAACAGTTATAAAATAAAGAACAAGATAAGTAAAAGGGACTGCAAATATGCAGGACATCCTACCCAATGCACAAGAAGCTGAACTGCCAAAAGCAAAGACAAAATCAGTAGTATCAGGAGTAGCTGAGATCTCCCTTCGGGGAGGGATAGAAACATGTAACATAAAAACATCAGGGAGCAAAGAAGGAGAAACCGAACAGGCTGTTGCCATTCTGACTCCTCTTATCAAAGTGCTCTCAAGCCTGATCATCTTGACCTCCGCCACGAAGACCAACAAGGACTGTAAGTCATTGGTGCTGTTTATGTAGCATTAGCTCTGTGGTATTTAGGTTATAAGTCTTAAAGGGTAACAGTTTTCTATACACAGTGATGTTGATTAATAACTGTAAGTACTGTAGATTAATAAGTATAAGAACTAACCATTAAAACATAGTGTGTTGTTAATAAATTCATTTTAAAATGTTTAGTTTTAAAGTTTAAAGCTGGCCTGAGCTCTTGGTTTTCTCAACACAGCATAGTGGTCTAACTGGTTAACTAATACGTATATTCATATCTGTTTATGTGTGTACGTGTGTGTGTATATATATACACATCTACAGTCATATACGCACATATGTAGCTACAACATGCACACATTGTCACATCACCCATGTGGCTTACCACCCATCCAGACTGTGGTGTCCCAGATTGAATAAAAGAAACCTGTACAAAACCCTGGTAAAGTGACTGATGTCCCTTCATCCTCAAGACCAAATCATTTCATCCTACAAAGCAATCAGGTTGATCAGGCATGATTTATCTTTGGTAAACTTGCTAAACCCATGCTGGCTGTTCCCAGTCACCCTCTTCTCCACCCTGTGTCCAGAAACAGTTCCATGAGGACTCACTCCTTGATTTTTCCAGGGAGGAAAATGAGGCTGACCAACTCATAGTTCCCTGAATTATCCTTTTGACTCATTTTCAAGGTTACTATAACTTTTCCTTCTCTTCAGTGATTGGGAGATGTCCCCTAATCTCCACAACCTATCAAAGATGATAGTGAGTGGTGTTGCAAGGACACCTTCCAGCTCTTTCAGCACTCCCAGGTGCAGGTGGGTCCTATGGACTTGCATAGGTCAAGCTATCTCCAATAAACCCTGACTCTAAACTCATCCACTGCTGGTAGCTCTTCTCCTTGAAATCCTTCCCTAAGCTCAGGGATCTGCGAGACCTCCCTGGGGATGACTGAAGGCAAAGTAAGCCCCGAGTACCACTTCCTTATCTGTGTCCCCTGTCACCAAATCACCTAATGATACTTTTCATGCTTCTTAGATGTGGTAAAAATCCCTGCGGTGTTTCAAGAATGGGGTAGAAGCAGAAGATTAACAGCCTGATCTGAATTTGCAAGGAGTATTACAAACCCTGTGCAAATAGCAAAATACTGGGCTTTTTGGTCACTTGAATCTTCCAGAAAGTTAGCAGTAGTGTCCTACTTAGAGATTCAGGAATTGTGGATTCATGAGTTCATGTATACTCAGAGTCTGGGGTCTCTTTCACTGACTTATATAAAATAGATGTTTCAGTGAAAGTACACGTGAGCTAATCTAGCAAATTCCCACTCCAGAATGAGTAATCCTTTCACCTTTCCCTTAGACTTTTGGCTGCGACTTCCCTCTCTGACCTTTTGCTTGGAGCTGATCCAGTTTGCTAACCCAATGATTTACTTTTGCCAGGTCAGGTGTTTTTTGGTTTGGGATTTTTTTTACCAGTCCAGCAAGTCGCACTGATTGTGCAGAGGATCTGAGGACTGCTGACATAGTGGAGAAAGTAAGAGAGGGAAAGAAACTTCTCTCTTTTAGTTGAAGTGAGCTGTTAGATCAACAAAACTGTAGTGGGCAACTTTGTCTTCAGTGTCCCAAGCTGCATCTATAGCTTGTCTGCATTCAAATAGAGAAATTCCAGCACGTAGCAAAACAATTTTAATTCATTAGTATTATCCGTAACTGTTTGTAAAGACCATTATTTCAGCCATGTATAGCTGTTCTTCAATTGTTAGTCAGCTCCTAAGAAGGGTCATAACTAGATGAGATGCAAAAGCAATGTGAAACTTCTAAGTGACACATTTCACAGCACCTTGATAAATATTGCAGCTACGATCTAAAAATTCTCATCGCATTGTAAACACTGCTGCATCATTCATTAAAAAAATGAATAAATGAAGTTAATAGACTTTCTGCTGCTTTCGGCAATACTTGTCTGTACCAGAGAACTCTACTGAAATTTCTGCAGCAATCATTTAGGGCTTTTTTGCTCGTTGCTCTTTGCTCCCTTTCCTTTCCTTAGTTGTTGTAGTTATTATTCCTTGGTGTCAGCGCCCTTCCTTCTAGCTAAGTGCATGTCCTCTGCTTTTGCTTTTAATTGAACTTTCACTGTAGGAAGGTCTTTTGAATGAACATATTAATTCTGGGCCTTGTCTTTTAACAGTCATCTACATAAAGGTTTGATACGATATGATGTGATATAACCCTCCACACAGTTTGTAACTTTTTCCATGGCCAAAATGGAAGAAGAAGAGTAAACATCCACCCAACCAAGTGTCTGCAGCTGGCACTGAGGAAGTTCAGGTTTAAGTTTCTGCTCCTCTGGAGTTTGCTTGTGTGACTTTGGCACATCACTTAAGGCACAAGGGACTTTACAATCTGGAGTATCAGTATTTACGCACAGGCATGGATACAACAGGCTTAAAGACAGACAGTGAAGCTCAGCAACGTGCAGGTCCCCACCTACCACCATTCACCGTCGGTATCACTGTGTGCAGAGCTGAGCAAAGCTCTGCCTACTTTCGACCCATCCGGGCAGGTTGATCCGCTTTCAACTTTCACATTGCCACAAAAAATGTGAATCCATAAGAAACCTCATGTTTTTCTTATGGATTTCAGATTTTTGTTAGGTACCCTCGCTGCCTACCTCAAAATTGTACGAGTGCTGTAAGCTACTAGGTCAAACATCACCAAACAAATTTGAGTGTGCATTGTAGGAAGATTTTTACAAAATTTGGCCTCTGAACTGAAGCAAACTGAAGCATTTGAAAACATGAGCCAGAATTACTAGTGTAGTACTACTCTGTGCTTGCTTGAGAGTAATTTACACAACATAAAATATTTCCCCCCCTTGAAGGGATAGCTGGGAAAATCTACTAAATGATAAAAACTTGTGACTGGACTGGTAGCAAAGATTTGTGGTCTACTGCACAACTGAAGATCAGAACGACTTGTTGCACTGTTCTCATAACTAAGAAACATGTTTGCTCCCAGAGGTGGTTAAATAACAAATCACACTTAACTAATTAGAAGATTCTGCCATCTAGTGACGGGACTTGTTCTGTGAAGATTTTGCACATCCCTGCAGCTGAGGTTTGAGGACATCCATGTAGGCAGCTCAATCTGATGAGCTAAAAGAAAATTTTCCTCTCAGTAGACAGCATTACTTTTCCTAGATGAATATCATTTGATGTCTATCCAGTATTTATCTGCTACAATTGCTGGCAGAAATTCAAATTCAGAATTTTTTATATTTTTTTTCCTCTCAATAATAAGTCTCTGGAAAATAACCAACATCTCTCTGCTGCACCTTTATCTTTAACCTGTCTTGCTATTTGTTTTAAAATGCCGGTTTTCTGGGATAGCTCCTGACAGGCAGGTACCAATATGATGCTAATAATATAACTGTATGGCTATAACATGTTATTCTTCCCCTCGTGGTATGTTCAAATAAGAGATTAGATGACAGGCAGCTTTGGATGATCACCCACTCTCCATTTTTCCCTGTGATATTTTCTCTGGCATAGCAAGCTATGCTGTTTGAAACTTGAACATTTAAAAAAAATCATTTTCCATCTTTGATTTTAATATTTCCTTTTTCACTCCCAGTGTTAGGCTTAAAATTCAGTCATGCCAGTACCAAATCTGTTTCTTTTATGACAGGTTGGGTTATGAAGCAATTCCCTCCTTAGAGATATTTCTTGTTTTGCTGTTGTAGGTCCTAAGAAAAAGGGTCTTTGACCCTTTTTAATCTAAGAGATTAGACCCACATTTTAAAATTTATAGAATAAAACTGGTAGCAAAAGGTACTTCTGTTTCTGCACTACTTTAAAATAACAGCCATATTTATCATTATCATTAAAAAAATATTTTAAAAATCTTGACAACTTCATCTTGATTTCCTAAATGCATTGGTTGCTAAAACAAAGTCATTGAAATTACGCCTCACATCACTTGCAAAAAAACCTTACTGGTATTTGATGACAAATAGAGCTTGGCCATTGGAACGTACCGAGGAATAACATCTCTTTTAAACATATCTCATCTGATTTTTCCCAGATGCTATGACAGTGGCTGGTTATTCCACTCTTTGTTCCTAAAACAATGACCGAGGATGCACAGCACAGCTTGACATGGTGCTTCCAGGGCTGTGTAGTGAGCAAAGTGCTTTGCACACCCCTCACATCGCAGCAGAACTGCTCTGGCTATCTGGTTGTTTCACCTGCAACACATTTTCCTCCTCCAACTTCTTTGTTGCCTATCCTGCCCTAATACTAGGTTAGATGAGTGGCTGTCATTTAGATGTCAGATTCCTGTTCTCAAGGTGGGGACGAATGTACGAGGTAAGAACACAAGACCGATTTCCCATGCATACACAAGTTACAGCGTTCAGAGGGACATTATCCAACAACACTGGGCGGCTGCTTCCTCCTATGCTTATACATTTGTATCTCAAAGAACTTACCTTATCTCTAACTCAAGCCTAATTTGGGATGGTGAAAAGATGCAATAAGCTTTTTCACTGAAGTGATATAAAGAAGCAATTGACTGTGATTGAGTAATTGTAACATTCAGGTAGTACGTCCTCCTTTGTACTGTATAGCTTTACTCCTAGCATCTCAAAAAGTAGCAGTGCATCAGCCAATATTAAATAGGTCTGTGAGGAATGTGAGGAATGGTACTTTTTTGGAAGCTTCGTTTTGGAAAGGAAAGGCACAAAATATCTTGTACAAGCCTCAAATTGAAGAGAGGCGTTGAAATTGTGTAAGTTTGCAATCTTTATGCCAGAAGAAACCCAAGTCAGGAGATCAGGTCAGCAACATGGGAGTTCACTTTCAAAGTAAAAGAGGAACAGACCTGGTTTTTTTTTTGGAGGGGAAAAAAAAAAACACAACCCAAACATGACCCCTGCTTTACCTTAGCACTGTTCTCCCAACTTCATTTGTGAGATGGATTTCCAAGAAAAAGAATTGCAGCCAAACGTCTGATTGTCTGTGTTATATCCATCTCGACACCCCTTTGACCCAGCAGTGTCAGGCAGCGGGTTCTGCTTTATTGTGCTTGAGTTTAGGCGGTTTGCTGTGTTGAACATGTAACTGCTAGGGCTTTGCTACTGCTGATCTCAGATGCTGCTTGAGATCTGTCAAAATAATAAAGCACCCTTGAAAGGAGTCAGAATCATATTTGTATTTAGCCTGTTAAACTAAAAAAAAAAAATAATAATAATACTGAAATGAGGCAAGCATTTTAACCTCAGTCTTTTGCTGAGAGGAAAGTCAAAAGAACACATTCAGAATTAGAAATACATGCTAATTTCTGGAGAACTGTGCATATATTGTTATTGTTTGATTTTCCAAGAGCTGACCCTGCTCTTTGAAAGCTTTCATTGCGACTACTTAAAATGTGAAACAGTTTGCAAACAGCAGTGGTGCTGCACCAGATATTTTAATGGTACTATTCAAATTGTTATTTTAAAAATGAATACTAAAGAGGAATAAAAAGTACCTCATCCGGGTCCCAGAGGTGATGAAATTGAAACTTTTGTGGGTAAAACAAGAGGCAATGACAACATGTTGCAGCTGCTGAGCCTTGGAATAAGACTTTTTGGTCCACTCAGGAGTTGTTTATCCATTGTGTGCTAATGTTTCCATAGTGTAAAATGCAGCACCCGAGAAAAAACAAAACAAAAACCAAAACAAAACAAAACACAACACAATGCACTAATGGATGTTAGGGTGTATAGCTAATAGCTAGCACACAGCACTAAAATAGCATCAATAGCATGATTTGTGTCAAACTCTCTAACACTGAACAGTATATTGTCTACATATAGTTTACAAGTGGATTGTCAGGCTACTTATATTTTACTTGTTAAAGAGAGCTACCTTTCTACATACTTACATCACTATAGATAAGAATTCACATAATAAAAGAATACTACTTCTGTGATATTTTAAGGTTTCTCCTCCAATATTGGATATTTTTTGATGACATATACTAGCTAACTTCTGAAGGTGTGTTCACAGTCCATGTGTATGTATGTGATTTCTTCCAAGTACTTTCTCAAAAATCGATTCCTCGCCCCCAAGTATGAGATGGCAAATATATTGTGGATTACTCAGTCAGAAGTATTTGAATTGGTGTATAGACCTATTTGCTCAGTCTGTCCGGTTTGTCTCAGCAATGGTCTTTCTTAATTTTTCTTAGCCTTTATAAGCACCAGTTGTGGAAAATAAAGTCTTGAAAAATAGCTCTGTATAATCATGGTTAAATGACCATGGCTATTTTTCAAATCAACAGAGAAATGTTTAATAAGTGCAGGTCACCTGTTCAGGGAAATGAAATTCTTTTAAAACAATTTTAATTAGTAGGCTGTTGTCTCTTCTCAAGTGCAGATTAACCAATATTCCTTAGATAGACTGTGGGGGGAAAAAAAAAAAAAAAAGTGTCCTTTTAATACTGGAAATGAATAGACACCTAAATGCTTAATAGTATAATCATCCAACCTTCCAAAAACAGACCATTACACATACGAAATCAGAGGTGTTGCAAATACCAGTTTATTCTTGCAGCACTAATCAGAGAAGATTGTATTAAAAGAGAGAAATACCTTCCAGCTTAATGGAAAAATACAAATAGAAACCTGAAAATAAAAAATATGCATGCACACATGCGTTCAATTAGTTTTTCCAGTTCCATTGTACTGTTAATATCTATTGCCTTGAACAGACCTTTTTCTGTAAGTTTTAGTGTGTAATCACCCAAAGGGACCTGCCATTTCCACTGAGAAACTGTAACATCAGCTCTTTATGTACCTGCTCCTACATGTCCAAGGACTACAACTCCTTAAGTCCCTCATCCCTGCTTCTCTTTCCTGGCCATATTTGTACCCTGTAGACAAATCAATTGTATTGCCATTGGTAGGAAGCAGACACAGGTTTTTTACTGATTTTCCCAGGACTCTGGACTGAGCCTTGTCAGGCTTTGTCTGGACTTGTCCTAATTTTCATGGAGCTTAGTTTCGATGTGCTGAGCTGCCAGCAATGTTTCTTATGACTGTGTGGCTCTACCTGTCTTGTTTTGCTTACATTTCTTTAGTAGAACCACAGATTTCTTTATACATAATAGTGAAAAGTAGGTATTCTATGTTGAACAGAATATTTATGACTAACATAATGATGTAATGTAAAGGAATATTGACACAGTATAATTGAGGGAGCATTGGAAGTGGCAACACAGGATGGTATGTAGAGGAGCACAGGGATGGGGTCATTAAAAATGAGGCACAAAGTGACACTGGAGACCTCAGGTCTATAAGCAGATCACCCAAAGGTCAGACAAAGAAATGCTCAGCTGGGAGTTGAGCAAAAACATGTTTAGGAGTAACAAAGTGAGCAAAGAACATGCACTCAATGTGGCTAAGGCACTCGTGTCACAAATTTGGTTGTAATGAAGAGCTGCAGATGAATGGAGAAAGAGCAAGGCATAGAACATGTTAGCAAATACCTAAAAATGACCCCTAGTAGAGAACGTTGACAATGTGCAACACCTTCCCTCTGCCAGTCTGAAGTCAGCGACCTTAGGACACAGAGGTGCAGTGGAGGAATGAACATGGATAGCATCCGGGAAAAGGGGAGCTACTAGGATGTGTGTGTTCAACAATTTAAACTGTATTATTATCCTTTACAGTTCTTTTGCATTACTATTTGCCTCTTTCTTTCTTTCTTTCTTTCTTTCTTTCTTTCTTTCTTTCTTTCTTTCTTTCTTTCTTTCTTTCTTTCTTTCTCTCTCTCTCTCTCTCTTTCTCTCTCTCTCTTTCTCTCTTTATTTCTCTCTTTCTCTCTTTCTTTCTCCTTCCTCTGTAATAGTACTGGTCCAATACAAATTCCTGTTAAGATTTGAGATATACCGGTAATAAGTTCCTGGCCTTACATATAAGGTTTATTTCCTTTTTGTCCATAACCAAGATGTTAAAAATTTAACACATTTTCTCTTTAGCTGCAGGACTTCTACTGCTTTAGGAATACTATGAGAATGCTATAGCAAGCAGTATTAGAGAGGCAAATATTTCACCGTCCTAGCTATATAGTCTTTACTATATAGTGCTATTTAGTCTTTCTTACATTTGAAAGACATTTTTATATTCTTTCACAGAAAGTAAGTCTTACTCTTCAACTTAGAATTTGGTTCATGTTGAATTCCTCACTATAATGGGAAAAGGAAGCAGTGAACGAGTCGCTTGTGCTCCAAGTACTAAAATTTTCAACTTTTGTTTCTGACATAATCGATGTGTTCCTTCCATAGGTGTATTATGAAAACAATTTGCATGTTCCAGATATCTTATAGTGTAAATGGAACTGGTGATGGTGATATGAGAGGTAGGAGAGCTGAAAAAAAAGTGTTAGCATGCAATGCAGGAGGAAATGCAGTTATGCATAAAACATTCTTATTCAACTGTGGATATGAAGATATACAATAAGTATATAGAAATGCAGATGCATATAGAAATACATAATTTAGTTCTAAGAATTAATATTACAGAAGAAGAGGTTGAGAATCAGTCAGCCTAAACCAACTGACATCCCAAGGTATTTAATTACTCTTCTTGTTTTCAGATAAGACCCAGAAATAAACCTGCTCAGATATTTGTGCAATATGTGCTTTTAGTATGCAGATTGATAAAGAATCTACAGTCAAGTGAACTGTACATTGAGGAATGTCAAATAACTACAAAAAAGAGGAGAATTTTAAAAGTCCTTAAAGTAAAGGGCTGTTTATTAGCTAGTATAAAACAGTGATTGCAATCAGAAATCACTGATATTCCTTAGCACACGCCATTGACACCAGCGAACACCAAGACACCACAACTCAGGCAACGCAGCAAAAGTCTCAGAGACAGAAACCTTCTTCAATCAGCAGAGTGGGACTGGAATCAGAAAAATTACCAGAGAGGAAACAATTTGAGGGTGGCTTTGCTAAATGAGAGTTTCACATTACAAGTTTGACAGGTTTTTTATTAAAAGAGCAAGCCTAATTATATCACCCTTATTTTTATTCCATAGCCTTCACTTTGTGAGCCGCTCTGTTAAAAGTGCAGAGGAATATTCTTCATCCGGTTTATGATGGGAGGAATCAAGGTAATTGTAAATATCTTACAAAGCATAATAAAATGAGATGAGATGGATACTGCAGTAGATAAATTAAATTTGGAGATAAAGAGCTGAAGCAACACCTCCCATGTCCCTCAAGCTATTTTGCTAATACTCATGGGCAAAGCTATTTCAGATTCGGTTTACAGGTTGAAGAATAA
The DNA here is from genome assembly GCA_013400195.1 of Aramus guarauna. Classification (NCBI taxonomy): domain Eukaryota; kingdom Metazoa; phylum Chordata; class Aves; order Gruiformes; family Aramidae; genus Aramus; species Aramus guarauna. The sequence continues at coordinate 104,527 of VXBL01008728.1, forward strand.
TGGTTTAGCAAATATCTGTCTATCTATCTTCTTTTTAGCTGCTGTTTTCTTTTTCATACTGATTCTTTGGTATGAGATCTCAGATACTGGCAGTGGTGTAAAATTTGATGTGTCTGAAATATGCTCTATCAATATATTGGCTTGAGGGAAAAGAACAAAAAGGGAAAGAGGGATGAAAAGGAAATTCCATTTCTTAGAAATAAACTTTATAAAACCTTCTGCAATGAGAAAATTAGGAAGGCTCTGAAATGTTTTTTATAAAGCTTGATTGGTCTCTGTTTTATTTGCTTGACTTCTCTGCTTGGTATGTGTACAAAGTGTCTGCTTACAGTGCAAATCCCACTGCTGTGTTTCCTTGTCTCAAACACAATTTAATCTGGAAAAAAACAGAGGATAATTCATTTAGGAGAAGTGACAACAGAAATATCTATGACCCATAGAGCTATAAATGTTTTAGATAAGACTGTTTTGCTAGGGAAATTTAGAACATTTTACCTAAATTATAATAATGCTAAACAATCATCATTAATGTAATTATGCATACACACACACAAAAAATCTGTCTTCACCTGCAACAAGCAAGTATTGTTTTTTATGAATTATGATGCATTCAAGCTACATATTCTGTCAAGAAAAGCTTGGGAAAATTGTTAGGATTGTATTATGAAACCAAGCAAAAATTATATTATTGTAATAAGACCGACCTTTATTGTAAATTTAGTTCACTGGTGATCCAAAATACCAAGAAAGAGTTTCATTATCTAATATCTGTGTGTTCGTAATGCAAAGTTCCCCAAAATCAATTGGAAATTTGGTATATATCTATTTGAGGATAAAATTTAAAAGAACATATGCAATTTATATTAATCTAATCCTCAGGTGAGTCAGGTGTCATATGGCGATCCAATGACAAGGAGGAAAAAGCATGGAGTATGTCCTGCTCCTTCCTTTACTTTCATGACCATTGACTTGGATATGCGTTCAGTATTCAGTAAATATTCAGGTAGAAAATTGACTAGGGTGAAGAGATAATATTATGTTCATGAGTGCTTAGAGGATTTTGAATTGGCAATCCACAGTAGGACTTCTCAGACACTTTTCAGCACAGCCACCTCCATAATATCTTTACATTACAGGCTATTAGAAGACCAGCCTACTAAAAATAATATAATTCAAGCATCTGATTACAGCAATTTGTGCAAAATATACACTTACTGGTGTTCAGGAAAGTGATGATGGTGATCTAGCTGTTAAGCAGAGGCTCAAGGGACTCTTTAGACTGCCAGATGTAGCATAAGATTATACAACTGAGAGGAGAAAGCGTAGAAGACATTTGGGAATGAAGTTCAGGGGAAAAGGGATACTACCCTGTAATGCAGAGGCAATGATAAGTAAGAGTAAACTGTGACCTGTAACTGGTTGATCATAAGCTTCAAGCACAAGCCTTTAGCTAAGAGGTCAGTTTGGTCCTGGAAGACTGTGTAGGACAAGAGCAAGACCAGGACTGAGACAACAGTCCTAGGTACAGCGATAGGTACATAAACTGTTCCTAGCGCTGGTGTTTGCAGTTCGAGAATATCATTGAAAAACGGTTCAAAAAGAGTGTGGAAAACGTGCCTCATAGTAAAAACACCTTGGAAAGTCTAACTCATTCAAGGTAAAATAAATGGGTGAATTGATTAATGTACAGATCCCTACACAAGAAAGAGATATCTGATGATATGTAGGAAAATGTCTCAGCAGAAATATAATGAGCAATGTCCAGGGCATTAAGACAGGCACTATTAACTATTTAAAAGGTGTGAGGGGCAGCGGACTCCCCCATTGATTAATTTCTTAGAATCAATGTCTGTGTACAAAGGACCAGAGAAAAGAATATCTGTTTTGGAAAGAGTTTGCAGCTCAGAGTTTGCAGCTCAAAGGAGGAATTACATGGTAGAATCTCACGTTGTGCAATGTGTTTCAACAATCAAATCTTAAAGATTATTTTGATGCCTAAAGATGATATCTACTGGATATGCAAATCTATTTATTCAGAACCTCATTTGACATCTCAGACATAAAGATGAGTTACCCTTTGTTTTTACTGGCTTAATATCTGTGGTCGTCCTGGCTTCTGGACAGACCTGCAAAACCACAAGCAGCACACTGCAGACACAGAGTACATATATGTCTTCATTACGTTTGCACAGTGGCATTATCATGCAGATTAGATTTGATGAATTATTCTGTTTATTTTCCAAAACTTCAAAGACATTGTAATTATATCAACCCAGATCAGAATGGATGCTTTGTTAATGCTTTGGGTTGCTTAAATAATACTTTTAAAGGCAGTTTGATTTAGTACCAGGCAAAGTTAAATTGAAAAAATTGAGAGACCCTGAGTAAACCAGGTTTAACATTTTAGTGTCTACTGCCTTGAGGCATATTTGATTAGCAGTCACTTCACGCTGTGCTTGAAAGATCAGCCCATACACAGCAGTTGAGCGATTCTGTACCCCAGAATACAGATTTTTTTTTTTTTCCTAAGAGTTTTTAAGTATTCTTAGGATGTTTAATAAGAAGTAGCCATGCATGCTAAGAAAGTTTGGAAAAATAAATTCGATATTCCTATTTTTTAACTAAACACCTTAAATTTTTACTGGACCAAATTTTAATAGAAATTGCCACACTTTGGGAGAATATATCATTAATCTGTAATCAACCACTAACATACTCATTGGTTCAAGAGACCAGGTGTTGGTTGGATAATTTTCATGAAATTAAGAAATCAGTTATAACCATGTGCCCTCTTTAATTTGATACAGAGAGGTATTAGAAATAAACTGAGAGTGTAGCACTTAATAAAATATGACATTCACATAACCTGAACCCTTTCCTCAAATGAAACTGATCTATAAATAGCAATTTCACAAATAAGACTGTTTCAATAGGCTCTTTCAAATAAGTTCATAATTTGTTAAACTGGAACATAGCTGCTCCTGTGTCCTCCCTCTCTTTTCCTTTGGCTATAATAAAAAAAAAACAACAAAAAAGTAGATGCGAAAATAATGAGTGTGATCCTTTTAGTGTAAGTGAATCGATCACTTATTCTCAAGTTGCTCTTGTGATACTGCTGGTTTTCTGAGATGTAAAAATAATGCAGGTATGATATTAGAAATGCAATAGCTATGGCAATTTTGCAGTTAAAACTTGAGTATTTTTAATCAACCAGTTGCTTCTATTTTGCTTTTATTATTTTTTCTTTGAGTTTACATGGTAAAAGTTTTTTTTAAAAAACTTTGCAGTCTCTTTCTGTTTTTTATGTTCATGAAGATAATCTTCATGTTAGTGTCTTCCACTTAAATAGCAGCTGCTGTACCTCCTGAAAAAGGAGATCTGAGTCTACTTCTTCATCCCTAGAGTGGAACACAACTGCCCTTAAACATCTCCCAGTAAAAATAGAACCATAGTTTAAGACAGGAACTTATTAATCATGTGCTGCATTAAATCTGCAGAGAGAATTTCAGAAAGCAAATTTTTAATTGCTGAAATTGGGATGTAGCCAGGACACAAGGTTAATAAGCTAGTTCCTCGAAGGGGTATTTAACTACTGTGTACCATCAATACTGGGGCTTTGCATTCCATCTGAAAGATGACCCTCAGAAACAACAGAAGTTCCTTAAATATTTCCTGACGTGGCTTTCAGAGCTGCCTTTCAGGATCGAGTTCCCCTCCTCAGCTACTAATGACATTGACAGAGGGCTTCTACTCAAGTACTGAGCACAAGTGACCTTGCTAAACCTGTAAAACCGCGGGTCCGATTGTCTCGAACACACCACCTTCGTGTGAGTTCTTGACAATGTCAGTGTTCATAAAGAAAATTTTTATTTCTTGAAGTAACATTTCAAAGTAAGAGGACCACTCTTTGCAAGTTTACTTTGTACTGATACTGCACATTTTTCTGATCAAATTGCAGCAATCATAGCTGTGGATGCTCTGCTGCTTTCCTTTTACTTTTGAGGATCTTCCGTAGGAGGAAATGCTATATACTGACAATAGTCACTCCTGACTGATTTATACTTCATAAATCAAGTGTTTCTTTAATCAGTTCCCTTTCATTTAATCATTTTACTAATTTTAAGCTCACTGTATGGAGGTGGACAGACAAAGAAATATTACTGCAAAGCAGGAAGACAGAATGTTAAAAAGCCGTTCCAAGGACAAGAAAATCCAATAATAATAAACATCTTGTTTGAATTAACTGGATGATTAATGTCTCACTGCATAGGTATGTAACACGTGACCAAAAATAACAGGTAGCAATCTGCAATGATTGTTACCGAGAAACCAACTAAAAAACTTAAACTTATGAATATCAAAATTGCTAAATCATGTAATACCTGAGAATTTTGCAAAGTCTCTCAGCCAGTGAACATGACCAGCTCTGAGGACCAGAGTTAACAACCAGAGACATGAATTATAGCAGTTAGAGGCACAAGAAAGGACAAATAACATGATATTGCAGCTTTTTCACTGACAAGGTATAAAACCTATGATGCAGGTTTACAAATTACTGGTCTGTGCACCTGCCTGCTGATGGGAATTGGTGAGTGAATTCCATATTTTGCTTTGTTTGCATGTGCAGCTTTTGCTTTCCCTATGAAACTGTCTTTGTCTCAACCCACAAGCTTTTTGCACTTTTACCCTTCCACTTCTCCCTTCCATCCTGCCGGGGGGCAGCGAGCGAGCACCTGTGTGGGGCTCAGCTGTCTGCCGGGGTTAAACCACAGCATGGTCATCGACCGAGCTACAGGGAGCCGAGGTGCTCTCTTGTGCCAGCTCATTTTGCAAAGGCAAGGATACAGACTGCAGATCTGCTACCTTGTGTCCCGTCCCACTCAGGGGGTTAGGGGGAGGTTAACTTTTTAATTCTCTGTGCAGTAATCAGGAGTAACGACAATTACTTTAGAGGTTCAAA
>VXBL01008728.1:110556-143458 GCA_013400195.1 Aramus guarauna
AAAAGGCAAAACCACCCCACAACCACTATACAGAATTCCCCATTGTAGTAGGTGTTGAGCTCATGAGCTCATTTTTCCTCTGTACTACACTGATGTCAAGTCTAGGTTGAGAAAACTGGAAAAATGGTGCAGAATGGAGAAGACTTCATTCCCATGTAATTTTTTCCAGCTACTTAGAATTCAGATTGAGAATTTGAAAGTGTTCAGCAATAACATATGTTGGCCTAGTTCTGCTCACTTACTTAATACTGATTTATACCTGGCTGACTATTCATCACTATAATATTCAAAGAAAAAGGCTATTTCTGCTGGAGCTATCAAAAAATGCCTTTTCAGAAAAATTATCCTAACCTTATTTTGCAATAAAATGGTTCTTTGAGGATGGGGAAATTGTAGGGTGGGGTCAGGATATAAAACAGATTAAGGGGTGTATTCTGAAAACCTTCTGTTCGGTAGTGCAAGTTTCATGCATTTCTGGAAAAAGAGGATACTATTCAGAGTGACAAATAGTAAAAGCATCGTGCCTATCATCTAAGATAGAATAACACAGAAACAGATTCTTCCAACTGGTTTTGTGTGACACTTTAACCTGTTTTGCTTCAGATTAAAAAGCCCCAACAATCACAGGGCTGTACCTCAAAAAGCGACACTCGATTGTCTTCCTCCCCTTCCATCAGTGTGAGAATCAGGAAGTGTTTACAGGAAGAATTTACAGGAGAATTTACAGGAAGTAAATCTGCTCAAATGACAGGTAAGATAAAATTTGTTAACGGACGGTGGAAATCAGCTTATAACAGACTGACAGCAACTACCAAGACTTTTTTTCACATAATGATATGACTTATATTTGTCAAACATGACAGGATGAGTAATTTCCTGTTTGTCAATATTCATTAGCGCAAAGTTGATGGTAAAATCTAATTGCGATTCATTAAGTACTGTAGTGAATAAAAATAACAGATTGCAGTACTGTCCTGTTGCTTCCGAGTCCTCTTTGGGATCCAGATATCTAGAACAGCAGAGATTTTGGCATCTGTTGCTGGAGGCCACACAGAATTTTGCAGTTATATGTATACCTGGTGCTTCAATGTAACACAAACCTTAAGGTTTTATATTATGTCTGCTATCTGGTAGGTTCATAATAGTCAGTTAAGAGGGAAAAAAGGAATTAACTCAGTAGTCTGTCCATCAAGTAGCAGGTGGTAATATTTGTTCTACGACAAAACTTAACAGTGATGGAATTTAGAAGTGAGGTAGTCACAAGAATAAAATGCTGCTTCTTGGTGACATAGAATTTTAGATTTGTTTATTAAATGAGATGGGTGTAAAAAGTGGAGAGTGATTTCTATTCTGAGATTTCTGTTCGGTCACACACACATCCTGGGCAGAGCAAACGCCCATACCAACCCAGGCCCAGTTAGCACCCACGCCATGGACCCGAGGGACCAGGGCACTCATATCTGACCAGACAACGTCTCCAGTCTTTGCTGGTGGCTCGCCCCTCCATGTAATGGTCCAAGTGCAGGATGGGACTCCTATGGGGTGTAAAACTACAATGGGTGGATGTTCCCCACAAGCAGAATTATTTTCACTATTTATTGCTTTCTAACTGGGATGGTTGGCATAAGCCACCAAAGGCCTCACTGGTCAAGTCACCCCAAGGAAATCTCTTTGACTTTCTCCACATTTAATGCCAAACATCTGTTGTTATCTGGTTTACTATCACATTTGAATTTTGCATCATGTCAATAGGCAAATTAAAATTTTAATGAGTACAGTAGCTCTTATAGAAAATGAAGCTGAAAATAATGAGGACAAGAATTATTGTATCATGCTGCTTTGATTATGATGAGCATGAAACATGAAATGGTGCTAGTATGGTGCTAGAAAATGGAGCTAGAAAATGGTGCTAGAAAATAAGAGAATGATGGCATAATGTAAAATTTGGGTTACAAACTGCCATTCAGAAGGGTCCAAATGTCTTTCTTCCTATTAGAACATGGAAAATAATACCTCATGTTCAAGTTTTAAGAATTAATTACAGTAATTAAGCTTTTTTTTTAATCCTAGAGATTTGAGGTTTTTCCTTTTTTTCTTTTTTTCTTTTTTTTCTTTTTTCTTTTCTTTTTTTTCTTTTCTTTTTTTTTCTTTTTTTTTTTTAAGAAAGACCTCTGATAATCATCTGTTAAAACCATCTGTTCAAAACAAGACCAGCTCCAACACTAGATCAGGTTGCTCAAGGTAATACCCAGCAGGGGTTTTAATATACCCAGTTAAATTTTGAATATTACCTAATAAATCCTTTCCTAATTTGCTAGAGGGAATTTGTAAGACTAAAATGAAGAGATCCCAAGACCTATTCGTAATCATAGTGAAGTCAACTTGACCCTTCCTAACAGAAGTTTTATTTTCTTCTTATCCAGGCCTCTCACAGACAGTTTTCTCTGACTTTCATAGAAAGTGGAAAACAATAGAAATAGGGATAAAAATGAAAGGAAGTCCACCAGCAAGTCTTTCAACATCGCTTATATCACATCTTTAATTGGCTCAGGGAGTTAGCTGGTTTTCTTGTAATTAGTAAGCAGGCATTAGAACTGGGAGATAGCACCTAACAATTAAATAAATTTCCTGTCTAGATTTAGTTGTACTGTCACTTCCTGAGAATAATGAACTGTTCTTTTGCCTTACATGTATTTTTGTTTCCACTTTAATCACTTAAGCGCCAACAAGTATAAAATAAAGCTTATCTGGTCAGATTTTGAGTCCTCTGTATTGTATTTCTATACAGTACCTAGTCTTTTGTGGAGATAATTGCTTTGTTATAAAATGCAGAACGATTTTGGAAATAGATCACCTAAGGAAAAGAACACGCAAGTTTGAATCTCACTATGGAAGGACACAGATTTCTGGAAAGCTAAAACTAGTTTGTGTGATCTTTGTTATTAGTTTTTTCTGCTGGGTATGTACTACAAAATACTGTCAGTTCTTGTGAGTGAGAATGGTTTCCCACTGGGTTGATAACGCTACTTCTAATGAATTGAAACATTTGTCTACATCCCATGGGAAAGTTACAGAGAAATAAAAGTGGGTTTGATTTTAAGTTACCTCGCTATGGTGATGTTTTTATTTTGATATGGTTTGCTCAGGTTTTGATGTCATAATTATTAGCTTTTATGAGTTTGATATTTTAATGGAGTTTAGGGAAAATGTAAATGATTAAGTTGATTGTATGGATTATTACATAATTTAGAGATCACAATTGATACCAGTAGCTTATTTTCATTGTTTTTTTTTTGTTTTGTTTTGTTTTGTTTTTTTTAAGAATAAAGAGGGCTGAGAGCCATCTTGAAGAATTGTCAGTACAAACAACTGAGAGATAAAGTGGAAGGGAGGAACGTGCACTGATCCCAGCTTTTTAGAAAATTAATAACAAGAAAGGAACTAGTAACTATTGACAGTCACAGAGAAAGTTCATGGTCGTTCTGAGACTTCTGTATCTTAAGACATCTAGGACTTTAATAATAAAACCCAACATCTGATACCAGGAAAAGGCCAGGAGGCTCTTCTGAGGGAAGGCATACAAATACAGTCACTTGCTAAACCTGTGTTTTAAAAGCTTTTTCGTTCTGTGACCACTCTTTCAGTTGGTAGTGTCAATTGCTCGTTCCCGCTCGGGCAGATTCAGTGATGACAGTCCAACCCAGCCACTTTGTGTGCATCCATCACTTCTCAGCATGTTGCACACTGAGCACAAAAGCATCACTGCTACCTGACTGGTAGGTGGCAGGTGTGCTGGGAATCTCAAACCAGGAATGGAAAGGCACAGAAAGAAAACAGTGGAGGGAAAAAATGTTCAGGTGCAAAAGAAGAGGAGAAATAATAGACCAGAAGAAATGGGAAACAACACAGAAGTAAAACGATGGATCAAAAGATCCAGGAGAAAAAGAAATGATAAAGAATTATGCTGAGCAGAACCTGAGGTTCACCAAAGCAGCATGTAAAGGTGAGCACTGAAATCCTTTCCTGAACACGTCTGTCAGATGCAGTTTTACTGGAGACATCACATGGGGCCTTCCAAGTGAAGGAATGGGATGGGAACATATGAAAAATGGCAAATGGTGAAAGAACTAACTGCACCAATCATCAGGACTGCTGCGTGGGAGGACAGAAGGGAAGTGTTGCTGAATTAGGGGACTTTGTAAATTTGTGTAGAAGCAACTGGAAATGTAAGTGGTGTTCGGAAGATGAAAGGCAGATTCCATAACTTCATTCAAGATGAAGAATGTAGAAGAAATGTGCTCTGGAAATGTGATGGGAAACAACAGAAAAAGATTACTAGTGCCAAGTATTTAAGGTAAATTGAATGGTATTGATAGTAAAGGTTCAAATGGAAAATTCTGAAACTTCAAATCTTTCCATAGCAAAAGTTATAAATTCACAGGCATAAGAAACTTATCTGTTTTCTAATAGAACATTTATGATCCTCACCCTGTGATTCTGTCTTACAGATATTTCATCAAGTAATGCAAAAATCTGCACAGTCAACAAAGACAAGTTAATATTTCTTTAAAATCTAGTGTTCTCTAGGCATTTTATGCATTTTTTAATGCATAATGATCAATGTGATGATCAATGGCTTATCAGTGTTCTCAGATAACATTTTCATTGATAACAGAACACTTTATTCCTTCCTTATACAACTCCCTATATTCTAAGAAGTTTTAGTCTTTCTCTTGATTTTTTACTGATTTCATGAAGAAAAAATTTTTACAGCAAACTGCATAAACGACAATAAAATGTATAACTCTCCTACAGAATTCCTTTACAGAGTAGATGGAAACAAATCATGAAGTCATCTTCAGGCAGAGCAACGGGATTATTTCTTGTGAATCCTCAAATCAGACATAAATTTTCCAGTGTCACAAATGGAAGTATCAATGTAATTGAAATAATTATTGGGATTAGCAATTTAGTTAGTCAACTCTCCTGACAAGTTTTATTAGAAAGAGAATAACAACTGGTAGCAACACAGAGGAGAGCTAATGGACTTAGTCCGGATTTATGATAATGAAATTGGCAGATATAATACATCAGCCTTTTCCGCACTTAAGTTTTGTTTCTTTGCACTTCAATTGTGTAATAGTCCAGTGAAAATATTTCTGTGTAGAGTAATATAATGCAGTTGGATACCAGAACTCTTGTTTTCTTGCTACAATCAAATCCTCATTCAGAAACCTTTCACTATCATTATTTCTTTTTTATATATAAAGGCATAAGAACATGGAGTAAGAAAACAAGAGTGTTTTCTTTTGACTTCATCTGAAGGTCTCTTTCCTTTTAATAAGTTGTTACCTCTGTGAAGTAAAATTATTCTAATGTTCATAATATATAAAAGTTTTCTGATCGATGCATTTTTTATTAATAACTTCCTACAGTCAATGTAAATTGCATTAACTCCCTTGAATGATAAGTAATTCTGAACTTCAAAGATATTACTTCTTTTTTATACAGCCATTCATTTCCATTTCTTTTGTACTCAGTTTAATATTCTTCATGCCAGTGTGACAGCTACATGTGCAGTATGAACAAATTAGAGTTTAAGAGTTTGCCCTATAATATTTTAATTTAATAGAAACTATATTGGAACAATTCATTGCTACTGACATTTTTTCATTAAAAATACTTGTGTAGCTGTTTAATAACAATGATGGACAAATGCTTTTTCTTCCCTTCCCCTGACTCTTGCTCTGTGGAAAGTACTTGGTTATGTCTCCAAAAAGAGGCAGATTCCAGGTAAAGACAGTCAGATGCCGGTCCAGGTAGAACCATTTGGTTCTCAAAAAGGAAAAGTGGTCAGTGGAATCAGCATTACCTCAGTAGAGTTCTCTGCAAATCCTTGTCCTTGAATCAAGCTTGCGTTTCGTGTGGGCTGTGCAAAGACAAGTGAATAGGTAATTCCATGTTCCTGAAAGCTTACAAATATGGTTCCTGTAAAAGACTTACTAAGACTCTCTGGATATGCTTTAGAGGAATCAGATTTGCAAGCTTTCAGGAACATGGAATTATATGCCCTTGTCTTTGTACATATGTATAACGTGAACATATATATATATATTCTTTCTGAAATAAGGAGTTCATAATACATGGACAAAGACATCAGAAAAAAGACAGTAAACTTGAACTACATTCCCTGAAGGAAGATTCTTTGTGAAAATGCAATTTCTTTTATTGTTTTTAAGGTGCTGAAATTTAAGATGTAATAAAACATGAATACCAATTTGGAAGCATTAGTTGCTCCTGGCAACCTTGAGAATGCATTGTACTTTATTTTTCCTCTCCATCATCTCTGCAAAAACCGAACAAGAGAATGAGTAACAGCATGTGCTTGCTGAACCAATATACGGATCTGACCTCCTTCTCCCCTTCTCAGTAACAATAAATTATCATTAAAATTATGGCTGTAGGTATGATACTATCATGCAGCGCATCTCAGATCAGTAAGAAATTCACCCTCGTGACACCTTTTGACATTATAAAGCAGTCTATTTTAGCCCCAAGCCAGCTGAGTGTATTTCCCAGAGGACAGTTCTGTTTGCATTTTGAAAGCCTTGCATAAAGATTACCAAATTAATAAAATATTTTAAACATAAATCAGCAACAGTTTAAAGAAAATCCAGATTCCCTTGAGCAGAAGAGAGTATAGCAAACTTCATATAATGGAAGTATATGTTAAGAAAGTATTATTGGTAGTGTGTGGGGGGGGAAGCTGTCAAAATTACTTTTTTAAGTGTACTTGAAAAGTTTGCTTTTTTTTTTTTTTAATACATATAATATTTTTCTGGGTCTTCCTCTAACGTCATGTAGAGCTGCTGCAGCTAAAGTTGCAAGATTTGTACATGTCTGTAAACTTGAAGAAACACTTGGTAAGCCCCACTGCAACATCCAGTCATTAATTTGTGTTGCATTATTCATTAGATATTCAGAGAGAGCAACTGAGGAGAAAGAATTGGAAACCTGCATCAGATCTATACATGCATCGAAAAATTCACATCTGAAAAGCTGCCTCTACTGAAAAACAGAGTGAGGGGGTGGGGGGGAAGCAATTTTGCCATTGATTGCTCTGGGGTTGGTATTTTGCCCCAGATATTTATGGAGAACGTGTGAAATTTCTCCTCAGTCAGTGTACGAGAACATCTCCCCTGCATTGTGTGCACCGGCCTGCTTCTGGTCTGTGAGCTCTGACTCGCGGTGGTCTCTCAGCTTAGAGCAGGCATGGCCACTTACAAAATGGTGACCTGCACACTCATGCATTTTAGAACCAGCTGAACTTTTTAAATCCTATGGATCTACTCAACAGTCAGAAGATTTGCACTTTAGGTGTTAAAACCACTTGAGTGAGGAGATCTTTGTTGCTAGAATCTAGAATGAACATATAATAACATAAAAAACATTGTCTTTTTACTGGATGTCAGCATATGCAGTCATTAGTGTTGACAACTATGATAAGTGAGGGAACAATCTATAGAATATGTAGAGATCTTAGAAGTATAAATTAGAGACAGGTACTAATAAGATAAAACTACAACATTTGGGAGCTTTCGCAAAGACACCAAATGATATGAGGAAGAAAAGATGATCTTGACTTTGGGTAGGAAGGGAAATGATCTCTCTTGAGACCAGGATGTTACATCTGTGATTAGCAAGATGAAGTGTGACAGCGTGATGTTTGGCTTTTAAGGATATCCATTTAATGACTTTCAGCATAAAAGACAAAGGCAAAAGACTGGGAAGGTAATAGATTAAACACAGAATGCATAAACCCTGGCAAGCTGTAGATAAGGGACACAATGAAGACGCAGGACAGGACACTGATGGATGGGCCAGGGAAGGAGAGGCTCATGGATAGCCTTGGAAAGCTTCACTCAGAACTTGGCAAATGACTAACAGAAGGGAAACAAGATCGTGATAAGTCTGATAGGAAAAAACGACCTTAAAGGATGTTTCAAGGGAATTGTGGAAATTGCTAAAACCACCCAGTGGGTAAGGAATTGGCTGGATGGTCACACTCAAAGACTTGTGGTCAATGGCTCAATGTCCAAGTGCAGACCAGTGATGAGTGGTGTTCCTCAGGGGTCGGTACTGAGACTGGCACTGTTTAATATCTTTGTTGGCGACATGGACAGCGGGTTTGAGTGCATCCTCAGCAAGTTTGATGACAATACTGAGCTGTGTGGTGGGTCAACACACTGGAGGGAAGGGATGCCATCTAGAGGTACCTTGACAGATTGAGAGGTGGGCCCATGCGAAGCTTGTGAAGTTCAATAAGGCTAAGTGCAAGGTCCTGCACATGGCTTAGGGCAATCTNGGGGAATGGCCTGAAGCTGAAAGAGGGGAGGTTTGAACTAGATATTAGGAAGAAATCCTTCCCTGTGAGGGTGCTGAGGCCCTGGCACAGGGTGCTCAGGGAAGCTTTGGGTGCCCCTGGCTCCCTGGCGTTGTTCAAGGCCAGGTTGGATGGGGCTTTGGGCAAGCTGGGCTAGTGGAGGGTGTCCCTGCCCATGGCAGGGGTGGGACTGGATGGGCTGTAAGGTCCCTTCCAACCCAAACTATTCTATGATTCTTTGATTCTATGAACATAGAAAAATTGAGAGGAGGGGTGATAAAGATTTGTTGTTGCAAGTAAACAACTCATTCATGTAAACATGGCCAGACTTGTGCCAGTGTAACTGCGCCAGCAGACAAGTGGTGCATGTTTGGCTATGTTTGGTCTAGGGGTAGCATACAGCTAGAATCAACCCCTGGGGAGATCACAGGTGCCCACTGATTTATCCACGAGACCCATTGTGTGGGAGGGTGTACAGGTGTGAGATCTGCTTGCATGCTTTAAACCTGATCAGCTGACAAGTAGAAACAGGCTCAGAGCATTTGTACTGTTCATATTTACATGAATGTCACTTTTGTCTATGTCACACCTGTGTCGGTACGTTGGGGCTGTGTTTATCCTCAGTTCTGTTTGGACCTAGGGCCAGGGAACTACTGCTGCCCGCTCTGCTGCACTGCGACAGGAGCCACCTCTGTGTCTGAGAGCCCGTGGACTTTGGGTTCATGAGCTGGGAAGGACTTCTCCCCTGGATCTCAAATTTCCCTGGATTCTCCTTCCCTGAACAAGTGTTATCACTTGTGAGTTTAAAAATATTCTTCCTTTATGTGAAGGAAACTACACAGATTTACACTTGAGCGTATGGTTTTACATGAAAAAACATCATGCTGTACTATTACAAGTAAGCCTAAACCTGACCTTTTACAAGACAGGACACATGTACTTTCCACCAAGGGGGGAATAAACATACACATTGCTTCCGTGAACAAGTACTGTGGAAAATAAAATAACTTTCTAGTAATGTATTAAACCCTGAATAACTTCGGTGAGAAATTTTTACATATTCTTTATCCTTCTTCATCAAGACAGACAGAAATAGACATGTTAATATACTACAAAGATTTTCTTCAAGCTAACTAGCTGATGAGACAGAACTGGTTAGCATAAATCCTGTGGGAGTCGCCATCCTTAAGAGACTTCCAGTTCAATTTTTCAGATTTGAAGAGCCCAGAAACTTAAAACTGTAACTTATGCATTCTTATTTAAGATGAATTTCTGAATCTGTTAAAGGTTTGTGAAATACTATTTTTTATAGGAGGAAAAACAAGGATGGAAAAATACTGTAATAGCAAAAGGAATACTATGCCTTGCTATTCTTCTAACTGTGGAACTGGTCTTTCCATCCTTCTACTCTTTTCACTGTGATCTCTTGGAAAAAAAAACCAAACACAAATAAACCACCAATAAAACCCCAGGTGCTGACCCATTAAATTGCTTGCCTTCTGCTCATCTAACTTGCAGCAGCTTAAACAAAAGCTGAGCGCTTGGAAGTCAATAGGATATGATACTAATCGAACTGATTACCTGAATTTTATCCAGACTACCATTTTCAGTAGCTGCTAACAGCCGAGCTACTCTTACGCTTATCAGTTTGAGTTTTGCCAGTGGCTTTTGCTGTGTGTGCTGACACCGAGCAGCAGAGCTGCTGTGCAGGTGACACCTCAGACCTGCAGCCCTCAGGACGCTGCTGGCGACACAGAAAGCTCACTCCGACAGCTTGGGCTCTAAGGAAGTTATGGTGGAAATGAGACAAGGTTTCCAGTTCTCACTAAGACAAGGTAAAAGTGAAAATGGAATTGCCATTTGTGAGGTTCAAGAAGTAATTATCAAGCCGGTGTTAAGGATGGTAGAGTTTTAAAAGTTTGGTACCAGACAATACAATACCAAACTGAGCAATACAACATGGGGATCTTTTCCCATAAGACACAAGTTGCTTCACACTAGTTCAGCTCATTGTCTAGCTTCTGGGTGTGATTTCATACATGCTCAGTGTTTGCTACATAAGAATGGAAATAAATCACCTTTCAAGGAATGATAAAATTATTATTTCTTTGTTTTTTTGAGAATCACTGAATGGTTCCTTGCCCCCCTGACCAGGGGATCCACATTTTTTCTAATCTTCCTTTGGCTGCTAATATACCTTCAGAAGCCCTTCTTGCTGCCCTTCACATCCCTTTCCAGATTCAATGCCAGATGTGCTTCAGCTTATCCAACCCCTTCCCTGCATGCTCAAACTGGAGCTCCCTTTGGGGTATGGGGAATATAACTATCCAAATTAAAACCTTACAAGTTTTCAGTTGTAGTGCTCTAGTGAAAAACAAAGACAACTGTCTAAAATAAGGATATGGCGGGACATCTCTCAAAGGGCCTGATCAATGACGGCCTTCCCAACAGACTAGATTTATAACCAAACCATTCTCCAGACTATTAGTGCCCTACAATATACTTATCCATGTCTTAATATCGATAAGTCCGTTAATATCAAAAGTCCGTTCTTTTCATTTGACTGGTTATTTGAAGGTTTGCTTAACTGTCAGAACCATGTAGTTATATGTGCTAGAAGTCAGAACAATGATAATTTGATTTATTTTCGTAACGATGACGACATGCTTAAGTGAGTATCTCTGATTAACAGAATATTTCCTACTGGTTCTGAAGGCAACTCATTATTTTTAGTACAATGTCTCTCAGATATTGAATAACAAACTTTTGAAATGAGAGTGATACTGAACATAAAAGATGTGAGAAGAAAAATCAGTATCTTGAGGGAAGCTGTTTTAAAGTCACTTACGTATGTTACAGAGATCCTTTGTCCTTGACCAGGAAGGACCATTTGAAGTAACTGCAAGCATAAAGTACCTTTATCTGTGTATAAGCTTAAAATAGGTAATGTTAATGAGAACCAAATGGGAATTTGCAGACGGTAATGCTGAGTGTTCTGATGGCACAGAGTGGATTGCACTTGGTTTGCGTATACTCAAAAAGTATTGGCTTAAATATTTTTTCATGACATTTTCAAAATTAACTTTTCAGCTTACTTCAGAATGACATATTTCAGTTTAAGCAAGAAAAAGTCATGAAAAAAATGACCTTAAAAAATGTCAGATCATTTTCAACTTTATGCGAATGAACTTCTTATCTTTTCTTTCACTAGAAATCATTAAAATATTTACTTTGGTCAAAGCCCATCCTCATTCTTCCATACAACACACAGTTTTTCCACTAAATCAATTATTTTCCCAGATCTGTTCTCAGTGTAATTCTTTTTCTGGTTTTAGCTAATTAGATTTTGCCAGGTCTTGTGCATTTTCAGTTGTTCAATCTCTATCAATCACTTTAATTGGAGCAGAGAAGTAGGGCTTTGCATGATCTTGCTATTCAGTCTAGTCAGCTAGGCTGTCAAATAAGTTAGATTTTCCTTGTTTTCCATTTTATTTATTAATTTCAAACAATATTAGTAGAATTGCAAGGGCTCGTGATTTAGAACTGTTGTTTTGAGTGAGGAGTCACAGGCAAATTAATGATCATTGCAAGGTAATATGGAGTATGATTTTAGAAGTGTCAGCTACTTTTTAAAATCTCCAGGAATTGTTCTTTTCCCCCTTTATCTCTGTAGCATGTATCCAACATATATTAGATAACTGAAACTAGTCATATTTCTGTATTACACATTTCTACCATATCTGTTTCTACCCAGCTTCATTCATTGCTAAGGTGCAACCCAGTTCTGAAAGACAATATTCCGTCACCTGAGCTGCAAAATCATGTTACGTTGCTCTGTATGACAAACTCTGCCTCCTTATCAAGGAAAAGAAACTGCTATGAATTATTACTGCAACTATTCATTCTGAAATTGCTGGGAGTTAAGAGAGAATAATTGCTGCTATGAAGTTAAATTAAAAGCATTGTGTAAGCATGATATTGGCATCTTGCAGATCAGTTGTTTGCAAGGCTGATTCTTTAAAAAGCTGGCTAAATTAATTCTCTGACTATTCTTCTTCATGGGTTTCCCTCTCAATGTCAAATTTAAACTTATTAAGGGCTTTTCCAATGCCAGTGTCAATTCAAAACGGACAGTTTACAAATTTCAGGTTGACAGCATGTCAGGGAGTTTGTATGGGGAAGCAGTGATGAACACCATGCTATTTAGCATAATCTATAAAGAAAACATTCCAATAACGAAGCCTTCCCAACGAAAAGGTGTACTATCATACCAGAGAGTATCACGCTGTCCTGCTGTATAGCGCATTTCATGCAAGAACTGCACAGCATTCAGTTAGCTACACAACACATGTCTCTTGCTGTCTAGATTAGTTTTGCATTTAGAGGTAAACAAGCTAAAATATGCTAAAGTTTGGTTGACTCCTAGAATATTTGGGGAAATGGAGGAGAAACATATGGTAAAACAATCTGGCTGTATTAATTTCAGTGATAAGTCTTTCTCACAGATTTAAATATTGTATTTCCCAATATATAGTCCTCTACAAAATGAAAATGTTTGCCTAATGCATGATTATGACTAATGCATGAAGTTAAAATAGTCTCATAAGTTCCAGAGCCAAAACCTGGGAATTATGAGAGTTACATTTTCTTTATATTGCTCACTACCTCCCAATTTGGCCACCAAAAAACCAACTCTACTACCGGAGAGATACAATTTTAAGTTGCCCAGAAGGTATAACTAATGACACACATTTCGTTTGGTACTTGTGCACTGTCTGACACTAGTAGCACACAATGGTTCTCAGTTTGACAGTGACAGCTGGGGAGGAAAGTAACTTTTATTGTCTGACATGCTGGATGGACTTTAACTGTCCTCATTCCGCTGTTAGTACCACATGGGGGTTGTTCCTTTCCACCCTTCATATTCTGACCCATTTGTTCTCCAAGATTCAAGACACTGTTTGCTGACTGGATTTTGTCTTGGACTAATGACACAATGCACTATATTTTCTTATTTTTTATCATTTAAAATACACGTGACTTACATAGAAGTAAATCAAGCACTGATATAACTGTCTTCCGTTAGCTTCTAACAGTTGTATTTTGGATTTTTTTCTTTCATTTTGGATTATATTTATATTTTGGATTTTCTAACAAACTCTTTGACAGTTCTAAAGAGATTGTCTAAACAAAATAATCCTTGTTAAAAGGTTAGTAAAAATATATCTTCCAAAATTAAAGTTCTGGCTTTGCACATATCAAATATAGAAAAAGGTTACAAAGGGTATACTCTACAGGGTATATGTATGTACACTGTAATGTGTACAATGTTATCTGAGAATGTAGCTGCAACGAGTTCTTAAGACATTTGTGATTACTTTTGGAATCTAAATATGAGAGTTCTTTTTTATTTGGAAGATCTCTTTCAATCAGCCCACACACATATACATACATACACATTAAACATATATTTTATATATTTGTGTGTATGCATGCATTTTACATGTAATACCTAGGTTCTATGTTGTCAATTTAAGAAAACAGTTGATTAGCTATCAGTGACCTTGCAAAAAGATTTTATGTAACATAGAAGCCATCATTACTAGAAATGAACCATCTAAAATTAATCTGTTTTTAAACATGGTACCAGTTCCACCCACCTGAATGTGTATTTATTTCTTGCCTCTAAAAGTTGGAATGAAATTTTGTGTGATGTTGCAAACAACTATTTAATTTATTTATTTAATATTTATTTATTGTTTATTTATGGCAGCCAGTTGGGCAAATGTGCATTTTTATCTCATATATTTCTTTGGGGTGAGGAGAAGTTATTTATCAAGAAAGTGACATTGGGACTGTATTTCAAAGAATCAGCCTAGATGTAGACTTTGTTTGAAAGTCTATGTACACGGGTCTACTCTAGCTAATAAGGTTGGTAAGTCAGTGATGTCTTGGAACAGTGGGCTCAGGCTTGTCAGAGACAAGTTCTTCTGGTCGCTGACATGGCTGAGAAAAAGTACTTTCTTGCAGGGGAAAAAAAATAAAAATCTTCCCATGAGACCTTGGGGTTTCCCCGAGCACCGGCACAGCCCCTCTGTCCCGCCGTGTCCCTGCCCGCGTGCAGCCCCTGACCTGCCCCACGGGCACAGCCACGCGCTGCCTGGTCCAGCTCGGTGCTCGCTGCAAAGGTGCATCCGTGAGCTTGCGTGTGCGCCTGTTGGTCGGAGAATTTGAAATCACTGTGACGGGGGTGTTTAGAAAACTGATAATCAAACTAGTTTTAAAACTGAAAGTTAAACTTCATCAAGTTCCTTCATTATCAATACAATTCCTAAATAATTGTTCATTCTTACACATCATTTGTCATCAGCTCTACAAATACAAAACTGTTAGTCTTCAAAAATCGCAACTTAATTTACCCGTAAGCATACACTACCACGGAGCTGGTGCCGTATAAACGCTGCAGATGGCTACAGTTCTCAGTGGGGTTTGGTCACCGAGGTCAAAGTGCTCAGTCTTGAAAGACCTTTGATGAGAGAAGTTGAAGCCGACATGAGTCTTTTTTCTTTGCTCTCTGTTTTTTCTGTTATATTTGTGATGTTTTTATGCTTCTGCCAAAATCCCCAAAAGGGGAATCTCATCTGTTCCTCATATCATTTTGTGTTTTGGTTTTGCCAGACATCCTTCTTCTCTGTTGGGCAGAATGTTCTGTCCTTTTGCAATCCCTCATGCTCATGTTTTCCTTAGTCTGGCAACTTTTTACCATTTGCATGTCTCCTCTCTCCTATTTTTTTGCGGTCTTGGCGATCACATTACTCGTGCTTCTGTAAATAATGTGCCTGCATATGCCAACCATGTTATGGAATACTTGTTTACTGTTACTGGTTACGTTATTTTAGTACGATTATTAGTTTTCCCTGAACCCAAATATATTAATTATACCCTGTCTAATACATTTATAATTTATAGGTGTGGCAGGTGTCTGCTTTGGACATATTGAGAATGACTTTATAGTTGCTGTTACTTGTCATACTGATCTGGAAACATCCCAACAGTGACTGGATCAGACTTAGTTCATGGAATAAAATGCACCATTTGAAAACACCATTTGTGCCTACAAAGCCCTAAGGCAGGTTTCTACCATAACGATTGAGTTCCAGGCAGCTAGGGTTTTACCTTCAAAAGTTGTTACCATAACTGTGCTCAGTTTTGGCCTCCCTATCAATCATATGAAGCAGTTTTGCATGTGGACGTAGGGTAAATTTCAGGTGATTTGAGGGACACTCCGTCAATTGATCTTGCTAATGTGGACAAAACCTAAAAGATACAAAGCTTGCCATTTGTCTTCTTTTAGAAAGGTATTGACAATCTATCTAATGAAATACTTCTTTATCAGCCAGAAAAAAAAAAGTATAAATTGAAAACACAATTTGCAGTTTTTATAAGTCTCAGAAGTTCAGCCATTTTCACTGTTTTTTCATTCTAAAAAATCACTTTGCTACTAACTCAAAAGCAGGTAGAGCAACCTCTCCAGAATTATTTAATCTAATCTGCAAGACACTTTTTTTTCCTTCGCTCCTCGCTGCCAGGTGTGCCTGGCTCTGCCAGGTACAAATAGCCTCAATTTATTCCTCTAGCTGCTCTCTCAGGCCCCAGAACTTCATTACGGCTGTAACCTCCAACTTTTGCCATCTGAATTGCTAATTCTTTGGATAATTCTTAAGAAGTGATTGAGATAAAGAATCTTTTATCAGAGACTGTAACTCGATGTAGAGTTAGAGTCAGTGGCAACGTTTTGGAAGCAGGGGGGCTGCTCCGAACACGTGTTTAAGAAAGGGCAGAACAGCGGCACGGGCAGTGAGCAGCGAAGAAAAATAAAGTGAGAAACAACCTGCGGACATGCAGATCAGAAAAGAAGGAGGAGGGAGGAGGTTTTCCAGGAGCTGGAGCAGAGATTCCACTGCAGTCCATAGAAGAGATCACGGTGGACCGGATACTTCCCTGGAGAGCGTGGAGAGGACCCTGACAGGAGCCGAGTCCTGTGGAGGACCCGCACCGGAGCAGGTCTGTCCTGAAGGGCTGCAGCTCGTGGAGAGGACACATGCTGGAGCAGAGGAAAAGTGCGAGGAAGAAGTGTCAGGGATGAAGTGTTACGGACTAACCACAGCTCCCCATTCTCCATCCCCACGGCTCTCTTTGAGGTGGGGGAAGGAGGGAGAGGAGCTGGGAATGAAGGGGTGGGGAAAAGTGTTGTTTAAATTTATCTTTGTTTCTCACTACCCAACCCTATTTTAATTGGCAATCAAATTAATTAGTTTTCCCCTAGTTTTGCCCATGAAGGTAATTGGTAAGTGATGTCCCTGTCTCTATCTCACCCCATGAGCTTTTTCATCTCAATTTCTCCCCAGGCCTGTTGAGGAGAGGGAGAGAGAGAGCAGCTGGGTGGGTGCCGGGCAGCCAGCCGAGGTCAACCCGCCAGACCTGAACACAGGAAAAACTGCACAGTTCTGTTGGCCTACATAAAAGCCCCAATTTAAGAAGGTAGAGAAGGTAGCACTTGGTCCAAAGTTTTCTGCTGTATAGTGCTGGGGAGAATAGGAAAAGGAAAAGAGAGAGAAAGAGGGAAGGGGAATGAGAAGGCCATTTTCCCCAGGGAACTAAACTGTCTCGTTGTGAAGAAGTAGTTCCATGAAACTTTAAGCCTTCACTTTATTGCTGATACTTTGTTTCATCAGCTTTATAAATACACGGTTTCCTCTTGCCTTCCAAGATTTCCCTCCAAGAATTGCTGCACATATATTTTACTGTAAATATCCATTTTTATGCCTCTCACCCTCATCCTGGCTCACGGCCCTGAACCGATGCCAAGTCATGTGGTACTCTGAATTCAGCATTTAGTTATTTCATTCAGTGATAGATTTTATGATGGTGCCCTGTAGGTGAAATCTCATTCATTCAATTCTGTCACTGCACATTCCTTTTCTATGCTTTGCCTTATTCCAGGTGAAGACCATAAGCACATATTGGAAGTGAAAAACTCCATGTAACCACTCAGTGTTTTACAAACTGGGTTTTCTTGTGATAGGGGCTACGAGGGCAGAGAACTTGTCATGTTCCCTTGGAGAAGACTACAGAAGAGATAATCTTTAAAGTCTGTTTATGAAACTGGGTAACCTTTACATCTGCTTTTCTTGCTTCTTTTTATTTATTTATTTATTTATTTTTATTTTTTAATGGGAAACGCATCAATGTAGCCAGCTAATTTGATGTGTTCATTTAAATAGTGCCAGAAATAATTTCTAAAACAATAAATCACAATCTTACAGAACTTAGAATTTAAGCACGTAGGCTTTATTCTTCTTTACCTTCACAGGCTTACAAATAAATGTAAACTGTACTTTTAGATGTTAAAACATGATTGGTACATAATATACTGTTTTCAGTTGAATTCAATAACTGCAAGAGAAGAAAGGGGGTCTTCAAAAGAATATAAAGGGAAGAAATCACAGTGCATTGCAGTTTTACTTTCAGGGGAAATTAATTGACAAAAGAAAATATGTGTATTAGAAACAACCTCAGGGGAAGATTTGTAAGAGTAAAATAAATAAATAAATGAAGCATAGGAAAAAAACTTGCAAGTTTTATGCTATAATTTTAGGAATGTTTATTCTTTTTTTTAAAAAAAAAGATTTTTTTTCCAGTGTTTTCCTATAGCTTTGTATTCAGTTTTTAAATATGAGCTATTAAAAAAATATATTGTGCTATTTCTTCGGTTGTATTTGCTGTCCATTCTAATTTATTACTAGCCAAAAGACAAACATACCAATGCTTAATTAGCTGGCTAGTAATATGTTTGTAACCAGCTGAACGTAAAAGACAGGAACTTTTGATTTAACCATTGCTTTGTTATTTTTATACAGCCATTTAAGCTATTTTAAGAATAACGTAATAGCTGTTTAAATATGAATGCTTCATTCCTGTTTTACAGTTAATTTGACAGTGTCCCTGATGAATGAAGTATTATTACATTTCGTAAAATGAAAATATTCAAGAAATAAGAAAACACACATTCTAAATGAAAAGAGACATCACAGAACAGTTCCTCTACATGTTTTCTCCAGAAAAGGTAAGGAAAATCTTATACTAGTAAAGATCAACCGAAATCCTTCAACTTAATTTGTAACACATTGAGTTATATTGCCTAAGAATTTTCTCCAATGCACTACATGGACATATTTCAAAAATACCAAAGTTATTCTGGGTTAAGAACACTGCAATTACATTTTCATTCTTCTGAATGGAAATTATGAAAAATTGTGAGGAACAATAACATCACATCCAGTGATGTGCATGTATGGTTAATTCTGTGGGGTCTTATCCTGCTGAGAATCCAAGTGCAAGGTACTTGATAAGATCATTAATTTCTTATTGGATCAAGGCCTACAGAAACCTAAAGCCATGCAGATAAGTTACAAAAGTCAGAAAGATTTCTCAAAAAAAAAATAATTTTTTTTTTCATGTCAAATCTTTCAGATTGCAGAGCAGGTCACTTGGAGCTTTAAAACCATGAAGGATGGAGATCTACAAACTCTCTGCAACCTGTCCCAGTGTTAATTAACATGGGTTGCCTTATACCCACCGCCTTCACCAATTTATGCCCATGGTCTTTCGTTCTTATTACAGTGAAGAGTCTGTCTCTCTTTTCTCAGTAACCTCCTTGTAAGCACAGGAATACTGATGTTAGGCCCCACCACCACCGCCCCCGAAGCTGTCTCCTCTCCAGGCTGGACAAGCCCCACTCCCTCAGCCTCTCCTTACAGGGCAATGCTCCAGCCCCTGCCTGTCTTGGGGGACCTCTGTTGAACTCGCCCATTTATAAACATTTTTCTTACACTGTGTGTGTATGTGAAAAGTGGACACGGTGATCCAGATTCAGTCTAGAAGTTGTTGAACAAAGACCTCTAAATAATTGCTTCCCTCAGATCCAGACCAGTGTATTGTTAACCTTCTTCACTGCATATCCACGTGTGACTCCACCACGCACATTCTTACTTTCCCACAAGGTTTTTTCGGAATCACAGGAGAACAATCTCCTCAGGTCTCTCATGATGAAGTCATACACATTCCTTTGGATAGCCTCTAATCCGAAGCATTACACTTAGCATTAGTTTCGCAGATCATACATGTTAACTTGTTGTTCCATCATGGCACAATTCTCAGTAATACTTTCTTGTGATGGCATTGCAGACATCTCCGTACATGCCCAACCCTAGAGATTGCTGGCAGATCACTGGTATTAGCCCAGAAGAAATTTAGTCTGTTTCCATGGTGATTTTGTCTGAGATACTGTTTCATAATTTCCCAAGTATCCATATCTGTACTTTCTTTGCAATCGTTTGTTTTTATCACTGTTTTACACTAAAAAAATTAGATTTTCCTATCTTGTCATAGAAATCTTAAAGAATAGATGTCTCGACCCTATAATTTCACTGCTTCTGTGATTTCCTGAAAAAAAAAAATAAAAATTTCATTTTGCACTAGTAGTTTCTACTGATCCATTTTGTTGCTTTGATTCCTAGTACTACACAAATGCAATGACATCAGCCAGCTCACTTAGCATTCACAGGTACATCCCAGCAGGTCTCTTGGACTTGTGTATGTCCACTTTGTTTAAACATTGCCTCACCTGATCTTGCTCCACTGAAGGCAAATTGTCCTTGCTCCAGACTTTCCTTCTGTCCAGTCTCGTGGGATTTCTGAGGGCTGGTCTGACCAGTAAAGACTAAGGCAAAGAAAGTATTGAGTAGATGGCTATTTCCATGTCCCTTGCAATGAGGTCCATTTTGCTACAGAGCAGCAGGCCAACATTTTTCCTTATCTTCCTTCTGCTGCTGGTGTAGCTATAGAAACACTTCTTGCCTTGCATGTTCCTTGCCAGTTTCGACACCAGGTGGGTTTTGGATTTCCTATTCCATATCTTGTGTAGGGAAATTGCATTATATCTGGGTAACCCTCAATTATTTATATCACTTTGGGCTTGACATAGTTTACATTCATGACAACTTGAAAGCAGGATCTCGTGCTCATCTCAGGAGTCTGCAACAGTTACTTATCAATAATACACATGGTAATAGAGTGGGACTCTCAGATTAATATGCTGTTAATCTGAACACCAAATTCGGCCACTACAGACTAGTTACCTGTTCTTCAGTGTAGCTCTTGATTGGTTACAACAGAGCTTTCCTCTTCAGCTCCTCCAAAAGTATTTCTGAGTTTGATCTTCTTTTAGGATCCTTTTACAGGAGTCTTGCTCTTGTCATGCGTAGTTGCCTGGTTTAGTATAGTTGTGCTGACTGGGAAGAGAAACTGAGTCATGTTTCTGGATAAACTCAGTGCTTTGAGCAATATTTTTTTTTTTTTAAATGTGCCTACAAATGTCCTAAGCATAGCTAGTGTCTTCTCAAGAACTATGAAAATCTGGAGCACACTGAAGTGCCTAAACAGCAGTTGGGTTTTCCTGAAACCTCTCCCTAACTCTGGGTTTCTTGGTATCTGGTCCTTAGATCAGATTTCTTGGTTTTGCAATAACAGTGAAGAAAAATTGTTTTCTTTTGTGACAGTTGCAGGATTGGGGTCTAAATATTTGCCTTCATCTTGTAAAGATTGCCATGTAACATAAATAAATGAACACACTCCTGAAAATTAAATGTTATGTTGCAACTAATTCATTTGGAATCATTTAGCAGTCACTGGATTTTACACTAATTGCTTTACGAGATTAATGAATTTACATAGCTATTTGAGTCTTACATTTCTTGGCAAAGCATATTGTAAGAAGCTAATAAAACTGGTGCACAACCTTCATTTGATGTGAGACAACTGTAAAATGTCTGCCTAGAGACAGGGAATGCCATGCAGTGAAGTTTTTCATGAGTAGGCTGTCTCAAATGTAAAAAGTCACCTCAGAATTGTTCACTTGGAATTTTCTGGTTTTTCTTATTATTTTAGTGGATAACTCAATCAGAGTAGGCACCTAGATCTTTACAGTATGTACTGTCTTTTTCACATTGTCAGGGTCGAGTGTTGAGTCTTTCTGATTTTTTGGAGAAGTTATTTTAATAGATCTGTTCATGGACAAAAAACCCAAGCTTTAAAAGTTAGAGGTTAAAGTAGAGTTCATCTGGTGGAAAATGAAAAATTACATATTCAAAAGGAAAGAATGTTAGTCCAAGTTGTAATTCTATGACTCTTGTTTTTACAAAGAGATGATTCATATTTAGATAAGTGGTATATACAACCATGCATATCCCTGAAATGTATGCCTAAATTGAGATCACTTCTTGTATTTCAATTGGAGCTTTTCTTTTTAACCCACCAGGAATTCATGCGAAGAAAAAGAGCCGTGAGTAGTCATATGTTGTTTTTAATATGTGCGTACCTGTCAGGAGTTTTGTAATCAGAACAGCAGCATGTGTGCAAAATCTTTGTACATTATGTAGTCAGAGTTTCCAAAAGGAAAAGAATATATGTTTAGAGAAACCTTGTAATAATGAGAAATTCATGGTTCCATGGGGTTGTTTATTTCTTGACTATTTAGATTTAAATCTTGCATGACAAGCTGCCTTCCATTTCCAAAAATGACTGTGCAAGTTGGTTACATAAATTTCACTGGACTTCTATTTCAATACTTACGCATGCTGGCTCCAAAGTCATATAAGCACTTTTCTACAAGATTAAATTAAACATTTAGATTTTTTTTTTCCATGTAGTTCTGCAGTTTTAACACAATTCATTTTTTCCTAAACTATTGTAAAGAAACAGGCAGATGATGCCATCAAACACAAGATCTTTTTACGTAACTCTTGCATTGTTTTTATTGCAATTGACCT
The DNA here is from genome assembly GCA_013400195.1 of Aramus guarauna. Classification (NCBI taxonomy): domain Eukaryota; kingdom Metazoa; phylum Chordata; class Aves; order Gruiformes; family Aramidae; genus Aramus; species Aramus guarauna. The sequence goes on from VXBL01008728.1 coordinate 132,829, forward strand.
TTCTCTTTCCCCTATAGGTTGTTGGCTTTTTTCCACACAGAAGCTTGTAAGTATAATTTTACCTACATGAGATGATACTTCGCGTGTAGGGTATTGGTATCAACGTCACCTCTAGTCACCAGGTCCTTTAGACAAAGGATGACTTAAGCAATGTCTAGTTAAAAGGTGGGGACGAAGGCCTTAAGATGAGGAAGAGAAGACTGTAGCTTATCATGTTGCATGCAGTTTAAATTAGTAGTTCTGCATTGAAATGCTCTTGGAAGTTATTTTCCACTGTGTTTTCATAAAAATCAGTAGCTTGCTTTCTGCATTATACTGTTTTCTAGTGGAAGTGGCTGACTGCTAAATTGCTTAATACTTCCTGCTGTTCATCCTGTTAACATCCTCCGTTACTGCTTAGGAAAGTATTTTCATTTATTATTGACTTCCAATTTAATATTAATTTGCAACAGAAAGAGCTGATCAAAATCATATCAAGGAAAGACTACTCCTATCTCAGCGCAATGCCCTGTTGCTATGGTAACGGAGAAGAACCGAGATTTGCACAGTTACCAAAGTCGAGAATAATGCTGGGTGTTATATAAATGTTAGGTAAGTATAGACAGACAAGCACATATTCACGTATACACACATACGCACGGACACAGAAAATGTCTGCGTGTGAGAGCTGCTGGCCATGATGTGGAACTAGACACTCCTTCTCCTCGCATCTTGCCTGGATCGCTGTCTGTTGCTGAACACACAGGCAATCGGCATTCCTCACGCCTGATCAAGTCACTCTCCTTGTAGGGCCCTCACGTCTGCAGAAAGGCTGTGGCGGTGTCCTTCGCTTCAGGCAGGACCAGGATTTTATCCTGAGAGTCCTGGGACAAATGCTTTATCCCACTTTCAGCTGTTCTGTACTACACAGGTTACAGGTGTGGAGAAAGTAGCCTAAAATAGCAAGACCCCCCAGAAGCATTCATGAGATCATCACATAAAGAAGAATCTCTGTTCTATGGAGTACGTCAGATGAGGGCAAGTTGTTTGAAATTCCTTCATTTCTCTGCTGCGGTTTCACGTTCTGTGCTTCATCTGTTTAGTTTAGTTCAATCAAAGTCTTCAGATCATTACGTGCTGAAATAGTTAATGCACAAGGTCTTGGTGTTGGATGGGCCTTCAGTGTCACTGACCGCAGGATCAGGAAGGAAGATTTGTCTCCCTCAGCTGAGAAGTGAGCTTCTAGATGCACGCAACTATACTAATCTGTTGTAAAATTTTTGGTAATTCTTTCACCCAGTTCCATCTTTCCATGCTTCATCTTCTTTGTAAATTTAAGGTAGTACGTCAGCAGTGGGGGCAGCAACTGTGTCTTTATTGTTTGAAGCACATAATGCATTAAGGTTTTGGTCAGAATTGCTTTTCTGTAGCAGTTCTGGTAATCATAGTAACTATGAAATTATGCTAGTAAAAGGCACACCAGTGATGAATTTACTCAGTTTATGCCATATTTTACCATTTTTTCCACTGCCACTTTTCTGAGGTAGGTCTATGAATTCGAGGTTGTACGCATCCATTACTTCCCGTGGATGTTGATATCATTTCGATTTTTGCAAAAGTTTCAAAATTTTACTGATTATTATATCTTGTTATTAATTATTAACATTAGTTAATGTCACTAGTGTAGCATCATTTACAGTGATATGAATGAGGTCAGCGCCAAACTGTCCTATCTGTTTTTTTCCTAAAAATAGTAATAATCAGCTCACTGAAAATTCCACACAGAGATGCCAGTAATATTATTGAGTAGAGGAAAAAAATCACATTTATTTAAAGTTTTAACTGAATTTTTCCTTTCAGCTCCATCCATCTCAAAGTTTGTGTTGGTATTTATTTATTTGTTTGACTGAATGTTTATTGTGCAGTAATACGTGAAAACAAAACACACATTGTCAGTAAGACAATGAAATTTAATTAATGAGTGGTTGTACCTGACTGCATTGCAGAAGTCTTTTCTTAATTTCTCAGGCATAAAGACGTAAATTTTATTGATGGCTGTTTCTCAAATCTGAATATTTTTGGAATGTAAAATATTGTTATTTTATGCTTCCAAAGCACCAAAGTCTTTCAGTGAAATCAAGCTTTTGAACTGGTCATAATCATGTCCTCCTCTTACACTGGCCAGACACCAAGTATGAGTGAGATTTCAAAAATGTTACAAGTGGCTCTCCACAGGAAAAGCTTTCCCGTGAAATACGGTATTTCAGTTCCTTACCTCCCACCATGACCCCTTTATAGCAATGCCTAAAGCGGTGTAAAAGGGGGTTACAATTTTTTGGTCTAGCTAGTGAATCATCCCGATCATTGTGTGATCTTCCAGGTGTTTTTAGCAGTTGCAGCGAATGATAGTGACGGGGCTGAACGCGGTTAGGGTATGTACAGATGGAGAGGGGTGGTGAAGAACAAGAATACCGTACAATAATCTGTGAAGAATCTAGATAACTGTGTGGCTTGTAAGAGCAGTCAAGAAAAGCTACTGAAACTTAAAATGTCTTTTGAGCGTCTCCAGCTCTGAAGAAACTCAATAATAGATGAATTCAAAGCCGCGTTTGGCCCTGCATCACTTGAATCGCTGTAGTGCACCAAGAGAACTGTGCGGAACCTGTCCGTGTGCAGGTCGCTTTACAAGAGATACGCCTGCTGGCATTTGAAGGTAGCTAACTTAAAATGTAGAAATGAGCATACGCACATGCGAAATAACAGCAAAGTGGTTTTAAACAAGAAGGAACTGTAAAGCTTTAGAAGCTTACATATAAAACCCAGAAAGTTCTTAAATTGCACTGAGTTAACCATATCATATTAAATTCTGTAATTATTATATTGCTGGACTTTTTGTAAAAAAAAACCCACATAGCTCATTAACTTTCTTAGGAATACATTCTGATACATTCTGTAACTTATAGATACACATTATAGGTGACTGTATTGTCAGACTTGGTTCATGGCATGCCAGTTCTAAGCATATGTATATATATATACACCATCTGATTTATGCTTCAATTAAGTACATGTCTAATACCTTAAGGGACTAAAAACTGAAAGATGTTTGTAAACTTACAGCAAATACAGATGTGAAGTGTGTTTTAAGAAAAATTCTCTTTATTTTTTACCAGTACTATTTAGAACATTACTTGAATCTGAATTGCATGAATAAAAGAAACTCTGAAAGGAGAAGGGGGTCAGTCTGGAAATCTATGATACAAATTGCTGTTTATAGATTACAGGACTGTGTTAATTGCTTTAATCCATTTTCACAACCATAAAGGAAACACATGAGATAAAGGAAAATTAAAAAATCCCACAATTCTATATCCAATATCTTGTATTGATTTCATTTCATTACCATTTCATATGTTTCACCATTCATTTTACTCCAGCAGAGCTGCTTAGCTATCAGACTGTATATTTATGTACACATTACGTTACAAACTTTCCTATTCTTGCATTTAAATTGCATTCAGTCTCATAAAACACTTTCTTCCCCCCCAAAAAAACCCCTCAGGATATGGAATCAGGGCTTTCACAATCACACTGCATGGGCTGTAGATTTGAGCCTGTTGAGTTTAAGACAAATGGGTAAAGGAAAGCTGTTAGCGCATCGGTTTTCGCTGATTGACATGCTAAATTCCTCAGAGCATAACAAGTTAAGGACAAAGTAAATAATTGATTAGCTGTCAGCCTTCTTGGTCACCCTTATGAAAAGGATTAGTGCTAGCCAAGGGCCAAAGAGAAGCCCCCCTTCTGCAAAGACTCTTTGAGCCAGGACAGAAAAACCCTGCTAGGGGCACTCCCTTCGTTTTGAAAGGGTTCTCCAAAGCAAGGGGATCCAGAAATGGCTGGCTCACGGCACTGCCGTGCCCTTCACAATTAGTCTTTAATCAATAAAGCAAATAGATAAAAAAACTAAGAAAAATTATATATTTATACATTTCTGCTATATTGATTAAAAATAGGCAAGGGAATATGTGGGAAAACAAGTCCACAGATTTGGAGATCAAATGACCAGATTTCCACCTGGCTACATAACCACTTATATTTGTATTTAAAAAATATGACAGGCAGAAGGAGTGGAAATTTCCCACATCTTCCTGGCAGTACGTAGATCCTGCTGACTAGCCACTTATTGTTTGTTTTGTTTGACGGCTTTTTTATCAAACATTAACTGTATCCCAAAAAAAGGAATCAAAATGCTTTCAACTTCAGGGCTACACATACCGACCCCTTAATCCAAGTTCACTTTTACAGACTGTGTTTTATGCCGCATCCAAAATCAGACAAAGCCTTTTATCTGGTACCAGTAAAGTCACTGGAGTGGAAGAATATAGGCTTCTTTTCTAGACAAAGCTCCTGCTACTTTTCTTCAAAACACCTTGTCTGGGTATTGCAGCTGCACCTGTCACCTGTCCCAGAGATGATGGGGACAGTGGTGGATTTTACTCCCAGTGAGTCTTTAGCAGAAAATTAATTGCCTGCTCTCTAAGCAGTCTTTGTGCTGCGAGGCCAATGATGATGCCAGTGCCCTGAAAGCTGGAATTACTTCTGCCTACCACTGTGTAAGTGTGCTGAAAAATCGGGTTCCCGGGTGGTGTAGTGTATCAGCACTGCTTTCCCCTGGTGATGGTGGGGAACCAGACAGGCAGTAGGGCACACACAGTTTGCCTGGAGTAGTATGAATTGTTGAATTCCAAACTAGACTCTACCAAAAGAAGAGCCACTTCATGAATGAGGAGGGGAAAAAGAAAGAAGGAAAGAAGGAAAGAAGGAAAGAAGGAAAGAAGGAAAGAAGGAAGGAAGGAAGGAAGGAAGGAAGGAAGGAAGGAAGGAAGGAAGGAAGGAAGGAAGACAAAGAAAGAAAGAAAGAAAGAAAGAAAGAAAGAAAGAAAGAAAGAAAGAAAGAAAGAAAGAAAGAAAGAAAGAAAGAAAGAAAGAAAGAAAGAAAGAAGAAAAGATTGCCAATCTTATTTAGCCATCAAAATAAAGTCCTATGAGAAGTATTCCCAAAATTTTGGCCAGATTAACCACATAGCTTATTAAAGAAATTCACCAATCCTTTCTCCAGCACGTGGTGGGAAGTGTGCACACAGCATAAGAGAAAGTACAAGCAGGTCCACACATAGCGTGTGCAATGCTACTATGATACACTGAGAAATGAGCCTGCTTGGTTATGGATCTGATTGCACTCTGCAGCATAACAAATCTGATCTACCTGTTGGTGTGCTGTCGGACTGTTGGGAAATAAGATAGCAGAGAGTTTACTCTTAATTTGTGTGCTCCCAATGAATTGTTCTTGGTACAATGCATCTAATGTGTAAGTATTTACTTTTGGACATACGTCATATGGTATGGAACATCCCTTTGGTCTTTGGGGTCAGCTGTCCCGGCTCTGTCCCCTTCCAACTCCTTGTGCCATCCTGCTGGTGGGGTGGTGTGAGGAGCAGAACAGCCCTTGGCTCTGTCTAAGCCCTGCTCAGCAGTTACAAAAACACCCCTGTGTTATCAGCACTGTGTCCAGCACAGATCCAAAGCACGGCCCCGTACCAGCTACTATATCTCTATGCTGGGCCAAATCAGTGCATCCAGTTACAGCGATACTGTCAGTGGTTCAAATTATGTTCAGATCAAACTATACACATCCAGTTACAGCGATCTACTACTTTCTCTCATTTTATGTTTGCCTGTCCACTGCCTCACTGGGTCCCAGAGTTGATGGCTCAGTCCGGTGGAGGGAAGATGGGGTATGGACAAGTCATCAATATCCTGAATCCTTTCTGGAATAGGTAGGGTGTTGATGTTGCATCTTCCTTCTCACTCCTGGGTCTGTTTGGTATAATTTTTGTACACTGCACCATGTTCTTCTATCGTAACTAATACCAGCTTCATAATTCTTCCAGGTCCCGTTCTTCTCTATTATTAGATTATAAGTAAAATATATGTCTAGGAAAAGACTTTTGTAGGTATCATTTCATAATGTTTCACTTTATCTGTGACAGCCACTGCAGTTCGAGTCTTCACAAAGAAACAGTTCTGATTATTCATTTTGAGGAATAACTTATCCCATAAGTGGTCTGTTATTTCAGTAATTGTGATTTAATTATGAACATTGATAGAGCTTTCTGGTGAGCATAAATTCAGGAGGTACAAGTCCTGAAGAAGTGTTTCCTCCAGCAGCATCAAGTATTGTTAATTTTATAAAATAAGTATAAAATATTGTGTAAAATGACTGCATTTCTACACTTTTTAAATAATTGTAATTTAAAAAGTTCGTGCATCTGTTACAGAAAGGATTATTTTCTACGTCTTTCTAAATACCATTGCAAAAATTCCAATTTTGAGTGTCCATATATTTTCTGTGAAGCATAATTAAAACAATTCTTAAACAAAATTAACAGGAATTACATTAAATGGATGGTGAAAAAAAACACATAAAATCTTAGAACTTTTAACATTTCTTTCTTAACCTTACATTTCCTATTGCATTTTCTTTCTTAGAGTTCTACTTATCTTTTACCATTTCCTTTAATGGCCACGTAGGAATAATGCTTTGTGAAACCTCAAGACAAGCAAGCTAGATCACGAAAGAAAATGTCTCTAAACCATGAATTTTGATGTTTCGTGATGCTCTTGTTCCTGTTCTCTTACTCTTCTGAATATGAATGGCAGAGTCCTACTAGTTCCTGCTACAATATTAAGTGCCTTCCACATGGGATTTAATGTCATCTGAGGCTTCCAGCCTACAAATGACAATACATGTGACAAATTAATGAAATCCAACATGTAGAGATTTAGACAGTAAATATAGAAGATCTGAGAGGGCACAGTGCAAGTCTGAACGTCGGGATTCATATGCCTAAAAATTTGCTTATGAGCATGATGAAAAATAAAGTCAGGGTTGTCTTTGTATGCTGAAGCACCTGAGAAAGAAACAAATGCTTTTGTTTTCTCTCCTTGTACTAATTAACATGTAACTTTCTAATGACCAGGCACACATTTTCCAGACAAATATAAGAGAATCAAAGTAGACCCATTTGGATGGGTACAGACAGACATGAGCTTTCCATGATTTTGTTTCCTGCTGGCTGCTCAGGAAACCTGCTGCTGTGCCATGTTTTGAGTTACATGTTCTTGGACTTGCATAAATTCCACCAAAATTTTACTACAGGTTTCTCTTGTCCTTTATGTATTTGAGTCTGAGATATTTTTAACACATTGAGCAATGTTCTTAGAAAGAAATGACAATTTGGACTATACTTCCAGTATATTACTAAATTACATATTGAAACATTACCTTTTCCTGTGCAGATAGACCTATTAATTGAATTTTAGGGATTCAAAGGAAAAATTGATCCTGGTTACATGTCTTCCTCTTATTGCATGAAAAATTAGAGAAACAAAGAGAGATATTTTCAAATATGGAAATACTTGACTTAACAGTTGAAACAAACAGGATTTTGGAGAATGTGGTTATGGTAATCTATGACTGTTGTCTAATTACTGCAAAAGGGGGTTGAGAACAACTGTCCCTTTATCTCATTTTAATGTGCTGGTTTGAAAAGGAACCTGAACTGACTTGTGATGGATTGTCTTACTGCAGAAACAGAATAAACTACATATGCACAGAAATGCACCTGTATTTTATAATACACTGTATTAAGGTATGAGTAGGAGGTCGAATGGGTTTCAATAGTAGGAGGTGTCATAGATACTCCAATTTACATTGACAGTAATGAGGAAACATTGGGCTTCCTCTGATGTTTGACCCATGTAATACCAGTGTTCAAACGGACAATTTTTACACGCAGCTCATCTCTGATAAGCTTTTTGTTTGCTTCATAAATGTGTCTTTGGTGTCTTTGGTCCTTTACAAAATGCATTGCGGTATGAAACTTAGCCTTTCTCAGCAGAAGGACTACTAAGTAGAGGAGGTCTTACCCCTGCTCTCCCCATGCCAAGAGATAAGGGAGGAGATGGAGGCATAGTCTATGTCCTGGTTCATGTAGGTTGAGCCAGCAGCAGAAGAAATAGACAGGCATATGCTTTTATCTTAAAAGATTTGATAGTACCTATTCTTGCAGTACAAGCTAAGGAGCTATATGAGATGCTGTACTTTCTGAGGAAACTTGAAAAAAGATTATTTAAAAGGCAAAGGTCCTTATTTCTCCTAGATCAGTCTTCTCCATCCCTATGTGTAAAGTGGGGGAAAAAAATAATGCTAAAGGTAAAAGTGACCTTAACGGAACTCCAGATATGATTTCAAACAAATACAAAAGCATCAAAAAGACCATTCCAAGTCAATTCTGAATGATGTTTTTAGTGTTTTCATTCTTATAATTATTTTGAAGTCATCATATATAGAAAAAGTAACCTGTGATTTGGGGTTTTTTTTGTATGCTTCCAAAAATGATGTTTACTCATATTGTGAGCTACAAACAGGGAAGCCATAGGAGATTTTTACATGATTATAGCCGAAGGCTTTACATGGCCTGTAGAACTTCTGGAATATTTAATAAGTAACCTGGTTGATCTTTCATGCCAAAACTATTTCTGTCTTCTTGTTAACATTCTTCAGGACTAACAGAGTGGAGGTTGGGATTTATTATTAAATTCAGAACATGTATTATAGAAATCAGTGACATAAAAAATGAGGACTTCCTTAAAGCCAGTTTTGTTCAGTACAGCTTGTTGCACAATACTATTCACATTTGCAGTCAGTGAGGTCCTGAGTCATTCATAATGATTGCTCACCTAAGTTCCTGTAAAAAAACACAAGAACATTATCCTCTGCATTTGCATTAATTAGGAAAGACAGAATGCAAATTTTTTTCCTTTTTTTTTTTTTCATTTTTTTTTTTTTTTTTTTGAGTTAGGTCTATTCATTAAGATTTGTAGAAAACAGATGTGATTCTACTTTAATGCATTCAGACTTCATTTCTTATTGAACTATTTTCATTACTTTGAATTTAGAAAATAAGCTTAAGCTGTTAATGGACTTTGAATAGAAAGATACAAAGAATCCCAGTCTTCACTATTTCCTACTAATTACTAATTCTGTTTCCATAAGGAGGTTTAATGTTTCTGCCTAAAATTAACCGTGCATGCCTTTCAGAATGTGTATTTAAAAGAGCTCCTGCTGCTATGGTAGAATTTTATTTTGTAGAATTCTTGTAAACATGCAAAAATTAACTTGTACATCTGGTTGGCATAACAGAAAATTTCTGGTATATACAGACACAAGTGCATGAGCACAAAGAGACACATACACATATATGTAAAGTGTCGTCCACCTGCACAGAGCATGAGTTAAACCCACGCAAATTTAACATAATGTGTTACACTAATTTCAAAGCATTTCGTATCACTTTCTGTTTGGTGAACAGCATTTTGCTTCTTCCTTTTTTGGCTTGTGTATGAAAAAGCTTTCTATATTATAGCAGAATGACCTGAATGTCATTTAGGAAATTTGCATGCTGACTTAATTTTCAAGAAATAACAGAAATCTCCACTTCTGTCAATAATCCTTTCCATTATGTAGCAAACTGATTCATCTTAGCTATAAATAAATTGAATATAGATGAAGTTATGAATCCTGTTTGCACAATGAAAGTACCTCAGATTATATTGTATGTGAATGCAATATATATTTACTCATCCAGTGCAGGATTTGGATGTCTATTAGCTTTCAATCCAAGTTAAGGTAATTGTGTGGAAATACTAAAGATAATGTTCCTAAATATCTTAAGCATTTAGGAAAATTGTGATTTTGCCCCAGATGGTAACCAAGCACCACACAGCCCCCACCCCCGCTCCAAGGGAGGAAAATGGAAAAAAAAAAAAAAATAATAATAATTTGTGGGTTGAGATAGAGACAGTTTAAGAGGATAACAAAGGAAGAGAATATTACTCCTCCTCCTACTGCTACTACTACTACTAATGATAACAACTACAACAATAACAACAACAATAATAATAAAACAAATGATGGAAAAATGCAGTTGCTCACCACATGAGGAAAAACAAAAACTGATGCCCAATCTGTTTCCAAGCAGCGATCCCGCCTCCCGGCCAGCTCCCCCAGTTATGTACGGAGCGTGACGTCCTACGGCAGGGAATATCCCTTTGGCCAGCCTGGGCCAGCTGTCCTGGCTGTGCTCTCCAGCTTCTTCTGCACCTGGCAGGGCGTGAGAAAAGTCCTTGGCTGAGTGTAGACACTACAACTACCCACCAACAACTACAAATATCAGTGTGTTATCAACTATATTCTCATACTAAATCCAAACCACAGCTCTATACTCTACATATGCACAGAAATGCACCTGTATTTTATAATTCTATAGCTCTACTAGAAAGAAAATTAGCTCTGTCTCAGCTGAAACCAGGGCTAATGTTACCAAAATCACCCAAAAAACTAATGGTGATTGCTCTTTTTTCTGGTTTGGCTGGGATAGAGTTCATGTTCTCCATAGTAGCTGGTACGGGGCCGTGCTTTGGATCTGTGCTGGACACAGTGCTGATAACACAGGGATGTTTTTGTAACTGCTGAGCAGTGCTTACACAGAGCCAAGGGCTGTTCTGCTCCTCACACCACCCCACCAGC
>VXBL01008731.1:0-82119 GCA_013400195.1 Aramus guarauna
TTCTGAGCTGCAAGCACACACTGGCGGCTGACAGTGTTTCTGCCCTGGTCAGCTCTTTTCCTTTCAGAACTCAAGTGGAGGATTGTAGCCAGTCTAGCAGCCCTGCATGGTTCCCACAGGAGATAGAGCAGCCTTTTGCTTGCCTCACTCCACAGTCCATCCTGGTAGCTGATGTGTGAGACACATGCTGTTCCAACCCCAGCAGCTGGTGGCCAAGACCCCCACTTGCTCCTGTAGCTCACACCACAGGCCCAGGGTGTCTGTGCCCCCTTTGACTCTTGTTGCTGGCCCAGTGTCTTGTCTTCTCATGCTGGTTTCACCAGCAGCTGGCACTTAGTCCTTGCAGCACATACCCCTGCATGGGATAGGATTTCAAAAGAAGCTAGGACTGACCACCATGATGAGGCACAGGGCTCAGTCAGACAAGTGTGCTGACTGGCCCCATTTTATGTGCAACTGGCCCCTTCTATAACCTTTTACGTTTGTTCCCCACCTTGTTCCTCTCCAGCCCCCTTCACCATCATATGCCCTTGTCAGCGGATGTAGTTCCATACACCCTCCCTCCAACACTTTGGGCCCTCAGTTTTGTTTGCTTATCAGGTGCAAAGTCCTATTTTGCCCATAGTTTCTTGATGGCCCTTCACTCAGTGTGTCTGACCAGAGTTGTTTCTTGTCTTTGTCTCCGTTATGTTTGTCTTCAGGTTTATATTTCTGTATATTTTGTTTATAGCTTCTTTTCCTTTATCATGCTATTTGACAAGGTCCTCCATCAGATAATCTTACTGAAAGAAATACTCCCACATTCCCCTTATCAATAAGTGGGACTGAGCAGGTTGGTTCTTGTTCCTGCCTCCCTCATTGTTTGTCGGTTAGGTTTGTGTCCCTGCGTGTTCTTCCTTTTGGCTTCTCCCTCTTCCTATTACCCCCTTTTGCATTGAAAAGATCCTTGTCCAGACACCCTTAAGGGAGCAGATGCCCTCTTCTTCCACATAACCTTATAGTGGTCATCAGATTTTTTTTGTACGTTAATTTGCCTTGTATAAAATTAGAAAGGAGCAAAGACATGTAAGCCTTTCTGGGTGAAAGTGCAGAATTAAATATACAAGTATGCATATATAGAGAGAATTCTGTTGCTGGTTAACTTATGAGATTATAATGTTATTGAAAGTGCTGTGGTGACGTCCCCCTAAATGTCAGAGACACTAAGAAAATATCTGAATTAAAAAGAAAAAGGAGGCTTTGATTTATAAAAAGTAGTTAACAGCCTGTGCAATGTCAAGAGCACATAATGATTATGAATCAAAGGAGAAGATGAGTCACCTTGACATTATCAGGTTTAGACATCTTGTGGAGAACCTACTCTGATGTTTTTTGACCTTTTCAGTTTCATTTAATTGTACTATATATGACATTGGTGGTGTAGAAATAAATACGACTTGCATCAGTGGTTGTTATAGAGACAAGACAGGTAAGATGAGAAAACATGTGTTTTCTTTCTGCTGTTCAGATTGCTCTTTTAGAAAAAGCAACAGATGGTGCAGCCTCTTAAATTAACTTCTGATGGCCCTTTTTCTCTGATAATTACAACTTTTTGTTAATTGCTTTATTTGAAATTGATACTTGAAATATCTGATTTGAAATTATTTATATCTTCAGTAATGTGAATGGACTGCTTTGTATATAAACATTGTTCTGGTTTGGTTGCTTATTATGGAAGAATATGTATAGAATAATTTCACAAGATCCTTTTCATCTTTGTTAGTGGAAGGAGGAGTTTTTGCAAAGGCATTTGAATAAAATCCTGCCAAATCTGGACTTCCTTATAAATTTTTGACAGGCTGAATTTTACATTGAAAGTGTCAGGAACTCTAGATGAACTCATCCAATGGACATCTTGTTGCAGAATGGTTTAGCTATGAAAAGAAATCAGTTAATTTGTGTAATTGTAGATGATATTTAATTTCCCTAACTGGATAAAACCATTACACAGAGAAGGAGCTCCTTTTGTATCATATACACCTTCCAGTTCTTCCTCTGGTACATCCCACTGTCACTTCAAAGCTTTCTCATTCATGTCAGTTGCCTGGGTTTCCACTCAAAGGTCTTGTGGCATCTTTATAAGGTTCTTTTTGTCCAGGTTTCACATAGATGACAATCCCATGAAAAAGACAGTTTTGCAGTATCAGTTAGTATAGTTGTAGGTTTCATTATCTTTCAGGGTATCTGCTTTCTTTTGCCTGAGAGCTTTACGATGTGCAAAATCCATAGAAGCCTGGTCTGCTTTACTGTCAACCAGTAACGTGCAGTGAGCAAAGGCTGGATGTGCCTTTCCCTTCTTTCTTTCCTCACCCTGTATTCCTTTAGCCACTTGTTATTCAACAAAATTATTACAGGAAGACACTGATATTTCAAAACATTAAAATAATAGTTTGCAAAGAGATCTTATTTTGTTGTATGTTTAAAAGCACCTTGTATTTAAAATACTTTTTTTTTCTTTTTTTCCTTGATTGAATGGATGTGTGTTCTTGAATTATGCCCAGAGAGGTGGTGGAGTCAGCATCCCTGGAGGTGTTCAGAAAACGTGTAGACGTGGCACTTTGGGACATGGTTTAGTAGACATGGTGATGCTGGGTCGAGGGTTGGACTTGATGATCTTAAAGGTCTTTTCCAACCTTAAAGATTCTATGATTTCTGTTCTACGAATATAACGCTTATTTTCCCCTTTGTTTTTATTTATTCAGTGGAACAAGTTCCTGTGGAGCCCTACAACATTCCACTGTCTCAAGCTGAGGTGCTACAGACAGGCAGCGATGTGACACTGGTTGCTTGGGGCACTCAGGTCAGTAAGGCTCTTACAAGCTATTTGTCATCCAGCAAAGCCTAGGCTAAGGGTGATTTTAATAGTGTTGCATTCAGGCTTAAGTGCCAGACAATAAACAGCATGCGTCTTTCATCACTATATGCTTGAATAAATGATTGCCAGTGTTTATATGAAACCTGCTTTTTATTGGGTAAAATTTTACTCATTTTTAGTTGAAGCTGACTGTGGAAATGTGGAAAAGGTACCGATGCAGGAGGTTAAATGGTTTATCCATGGTTATGAAAGTCATATATTTAAAAATGGGGCAGCAACATGTGAATCTGAGGAAGGCAATGGGAAAAGAGAGTTCAAAGTAATATCCTGAAAGAAAAGTATAGATTTTTACTGCATGATTTAAAAGTGTGCAGATGGGGATTCCCTGTATACAGAGAGTTAAAATCCACTGAACATTTAATACAAATAGGGATCGATATAATTTTGATTCTAATAGTTATATTTCAAAGCTGTTAAAAAATATGATTGGACACCCCCTCCCCCCAAATCGAGATATGCAAGTATTGAAAAATCTGGTAAAACCCCCCATGTTCGTTTTCAAGAATTATAGAAAAGAAATCAGAGTTTAGTTTGGAATTACCAGAAAAATTTTTTTATTGCCTCTAACCTATAATTAAGAAAATTGCTATTTTCCTGGCCTAATTATATCTGAGAAGCTTTTAGAGGAGAGAATGTTATAACTTTCATCACAGGAGTATTGAATTGATATCTGGGCTTGTGCCTTTTTGTGTGTTTTGTTTTTTTTTTTTTTTTAATCTATAATCTTCAGTGCTTTTCTGTGATAGTTTCTTTGTCCTCAGACTACTTGATCTCCTTCATATCTATGGTTATTCCCGCTAGTCTGTGATACTTTGCACTCGTATTAAATTACAGACTCCTTCAATATCTTTACTTGTACTTGTTTCTCCAGCAGAAAACAGTTTCTATAGTTCTTCCTGTTCCCTTTTCAAAGTGGAAATTTTTACTTCATTTGGATGAAATCTTAGTGCTTGTCATATTCCTAAAAATTGAATTGATAAAGTAATGGCTGGAAAGCTGGCTATGGAGATTTAATAATATCTTGAGTTTTCCCAGTAGGCAGCAGTGCAGAGAGGACTTGGAGTGACATCCTTCAAAAAAACTGTGTGCTTTGGAGCTTGGAAAATGTAGGCCAAGTGTTAAGACAGGCAGTTCTTTTGATGTGAATAGTAATAGGACAGATGTGCAGACCTGATCCAAACTTAGGAGCTGACCAAAGCAGGGGTGTGGAAGGATAATACAGCATGGGGACAAGCTTAGCACATATGTAGTAAATTCAGCATGTTCTGGATGTGTTGAGCTTCTGCAAATGAAGTATGTTCAGTGAGTTTGTGCTGAGAGTGTTTGCAGGCTGTGTACATAAACTTGGAACTTGTTTGCTAAATGTGCAACCAGTCCGGAGTTTATTGTCAATAGGCAGGGTGATTCCACGTACTCACTGGTTACTGGACGTTAGGTAGTTGCTTGTAGCTGCTGCTCTGATGGGGTTATCTGATGCTTGCTTTCCTGGGTGGTACTAATGAGGGGCAGTAAAGGCTTTTAGTTCCTCTCCAGTTGTGCTCAGTGGTTTATGGTCGTTAACTAATCCTTATTCCCTGTGAGCTAGGTAAACTTTCTCACTTATACATCAGAGAAACATCAAAAGCATCCGGATATCCCACGTGTCAGGTTGAAAGTTCTCAAACCCTCTTATTACATCTACAGATGTATTAAAAGTTTAAACAAAACCACTACAAGCTATATTTTCTTTTTATTATTGCAATACTTGTATTGATTTATCTTTTAAAATTGTCTTTTCGTGTTTAGCTATTCATATTTGCATTATGTAGATGTTTAATGTTTAAATTATTAATCATCTTGTTTCAGCATAGATTTTTGCTCTGTGTAGAATTTAATACTGCTCTCTCACCCTCGGGCAACTGACACTGTCTGTTGTGACCATATTGTTAAATTCTGTTACCTTCCAGACCAAGATGACCTCATCCAAATAGCTTATTGGGGATGGTCCTTGGCCTCCAATCCCTTACCTGTGCCTAGAAGTTGCTCGATGGAGGTCATCTGCCTCAGTCCAAACCTGTATTACAAAACATTCTAACAATAAGGAAAACATCAGAGTTTATTGACAACATCATATTGAGAAATTCTTTTTTACCCTTATATCTCATGAGCAAATACTTCTTGCTGAGATATTTGTGGATGATAATCTGAGTTGTTGTCATAACGGTTGTTATTTTCTGTGTTGGAGCATTTTCCTGCAAATGTTTGTTTTACGGAAGCCAATGCTTACAATATGTTTTGCTTAAAAGTGTTGTATAACATAATGTCAAGATACAGTTTTGAGTGTATGTAATATTGCTTTCTTATCTGTTCATAACATACTTTATGAAAAGGATGCTAATAGGTGTGGATTGTTCTACATCTACTTTGACACACTTATACATGCTGCTAAATACATTCCTTGACGGGTGGATAGTGAATAACGTGTATTCTAATTCAGTACAAGCCTCTTGCTAGGGGGAAATACTTTTTTGTTTTAATAAAATGTTAATTATAATAATCAGATAATACAACTTTTGTAATGTTGGTATTAAAGTATGTTGGAAGACCAGTGAATGGTCATACTGTCATATTAGGACCAATATGCTTTGAGTGTGGAGGTCAGGACTGGATATTTATAGGTATTTTTATTTGTGGTACTTACTATGTCTCCTAACTGTTCATAAGATAATGCTTTGGAGATGATTACTTGGTAATCTATTGCTCTTTGAGTAAATTGTAGTAAGTGTAGTTACTAGGGCTATTTTTGAATATATGTAATGCTTCTTGCAGAATTTCATGTGACTGCTACATGAAAATACATTACTCTGATATACTTGGGTCTTAGCCTTGTTACAGTCCTAAAAAAAACCCTTATCCTAATCCCCAAACTGACTACAAATATAAAATAGTGAGGCCTGATACTGTTCACTGAAAGATAGTTTTCTAGAAAGCAACAGTTTTGTTTTCAGTGATTCTTCATCGAAGTTAGTTTCTGAAGTGCTGCTAAAATACTAGGAATGATGTAAGTAGTAAATAGTAAGAATGAACTGAGTATTAAATGCTTATTAGATGATTAAATAAAAAGGTTTCTGATAAACATGCAAGTAATATATTAAATCACTGCTTGTATTTAGTATGTGTAATTTAGAACATCTTAAACAGAAACAAAATGTTTCCTTGGTGATAATACATTGCCTTTTCAGGTACATGTGATCAAAGAGGTGGCAGCAATGGCTCAGGAAAAGCTTGGTGTGTCATGTGAAGTGATTGATCTGAGGACTATCTTACCCTGGGATACAGAGACCGTTTGCAAGGTAAGGAAATGATGCATGTTAATTTAAAACCACAACAACCCAAAATATCCCACTAATAACAATTTAAATACAAATAATGATGACTTTGTTCTTGAATTTTTTTAAAGGCCTACATTTTTGCTCTATATTGTATATATTCTGCATTTTTTGTTCTGTATCATATATGAAGAGTAAATGCAGATTACATGGACCAAACATTTGCTTTAGCATTGGAAGAAAATGGTGTTTCAGGGTTCAAAATAATATTAGAATACATGTTCTTTGGATTGATCAGAGGGCAGGATATAATCAGACTTGTGCTTGAAAACTACTTTTCCATGATTTCTGGCTCTTTCTATGATCTTTGCTGTCTTTAGGTCTCAAAAGATCAGGTGAATTTTTTTTTTTTCTCCTTACTGTTTTACACCAAATCTTTATTAGTTTTAGGTCTGCAATAATTTGCCTTAGTTTTTTTTTTAATCTATATTTCTGAAAATAAATGTTTTGATTTAAGGTATATGAGTTCTTGGGCTGGGGAGAAAAGGCAACATTTACAATTCTCAGGGTATCTGGTTTGAAATTCATGGGTACCGTGAAGTTCTTGTGTCATGGTGTAGCCCCAGCTGACAGGTAAGCACAATGCAACTCCTCACTTACTCCTTCCCCTGCAGTGGGATGGGGAGGAGAATCAGAAGAAAAGGGTAAAACATGTGGGTTGGGATAGGGACAGTTTACTAGAACTGCAAAGGAAGAGGAAAATAACAACAACATAACTAATAGAAGAATGTACAAAGTGGGTGATGCACAATGCAATTTGCTCATCCTTGGAGCCTGATGCCCAGCCCATCCCCGAGCAGCAACTTCTTCCCAGCCAGCTCCTGCCCTTATATACTCAGCATGACGTCATATGGTATGCAATATCCCTTTGGCTAGTTTGGGTCAGCAGTCCTGGCTGTGTCCCCTCCCAGCTTCTTGTGAAAATGAACTCTATCCCAGCCAAAAACCAGGACACCTTGTCTACTCTGTTGGGAGTCTTTGATTTTGCAAAGAATTTCTTTCAAAGCACTGGACAGCTGAAACTGAAATTTGAATTGCCATATACTGAGAAACCATGGGAACTGGATATTATACTTACGTATACCTTGGTTTGCTTACCTTTCCCCCGCTCCCCGTACTGCTTTTTCTTAAGCAGCTAAGAACTATTGGGAGGAAAAATCTTAAAGGAAATGCAAGGGGGAGTATTTCCCAAGCCTTTGTAAATGTAAGAAAGAATCCCAAGGTGCACTTTTTAAAAATGCCATTTGAAAAATTAAAAAAAAAAACACAAAAACACCACACCAAAAAAAGTGGTGGTCATTAAAGCAAAACCTTGTATCTGGAAAACTTGATTTCCCTGCTCTCGGTTATTATCTAACTTTTTTCCTGTTGTCTTGAATTAGCAATTTTTTTGTGTGTGTTATTTACAGTGCCTGTAATCCTTTTTTTTTTTTTTTTCCCTTCATTTTTCACTTA
The DNA here is from genome assembly GCA_013400195.1 of Aramus guarauna. Lineage (NCBI taxonomy): Eukaryota > Metazoa > Chordata > Aves > Gruiformes > Aramidae > Aramus > Aramus guarauna. Next base: position 7,738 of record VXBL01008731.1, read on the forward strand.
CCCATTTGATGAGGTACTTTTAACACCATAAATACATGAATAAAGAGATTCTGCAAAATAAATGTTAGTATTGCTGCTTTGGGAGCATTCTTATAGACAGATCTTTTCCATAGTTACCGCATGAAAATTAGTTTGAAGTCTCTTCCATGAAACCATTTTTTGTCAAGCTGCTTGAGAACTATGGGAGAAGAGCTGCTACCTGACCGCTATCCAACAGTACAAATGCCGGTGAACGTACTTTTGGACTGCAATGCTCCAAAAGGTTCTGCAAGTGTTTTTGTCTTTGCATTATTTACAGCATTAACAATTAGAGCACAGCCAAATGTTTCCCCCTCACTTTATGGTAATGGCTCCGTTAATTTAAGCTTGGACAAGTTGTGTGAGTTAGCAGAATGCTTGCTGCTTCTACTAGAGCTGTGAATTTCCCTAAGTGGGCCTGTCCACAGTCCTGCAGGACTATGGCTAACAACTCATTGAGTCCTTATTCAATCTCTGTACACTAGCTCATTTTATGCTGCTGATAAAATCACTGAAACTTGAGATGTCTGCAGCTTAGTTAACTCAGGCCTCGTAACTGTGAAGTACTGGGTTAAGATAACCATAGGGATGAGAAGAGCCATAGGCTTGAACAAAGTGTGTGATTCCATCAAGTACTTTCTCTGCCTGCAGTTTCTAATTTAAGGCAATATGGTGTCATATCTACAGCTAAGTCAGATTGTACAGATGTTTAAATAGGGCAGATCAGGCACGCCTCCTTATCTGACTCTCTCTGTATTTGGAGTATCGTAATTACGTAGACAAGTGTTTTGTCATTCTGTAGTTGCTCAGTAAGGGGCTTGCTGTTGGTCAGGTAACGTATTAAACAGATTAAGCGTGATAAACGGAAAGACGAGCCATTGGTCGTCTACTCTATGGCAAAGCGTGTATTTCTCCACAATATGAATTTTACTGTTATGTTTGTCTGAGGGATTGCCAGGGGGACTGGATGGAGCAGATTATGTGAGGAAAGATCCATGTTGGGCGTCCGCTATTGGCAGTATCCTATTGTCCAGTTGTGGATGCGTAACAAGTTGTGTACTTATATGCATAGCTATGTGTTGCTTCATATAAATTTGATCTTCTCGGTTGAAGTGATTTCAGTGTTTGTTTGCAGTGTATTTCATGTTACTTGGATGTACTTTCTATCTGTAAAAAATTAAATGTGTTGAGTTGTTGTCATCAATATGAAGAGAAACTTTGGCAGTAATAAATCTTTTACAATTCCTTCTGGACAAATACAATTATTCCTTTTTTTTAGTTAATGTTTTTTCCTTCTTTAAAAATCTGAGCTGTCATTCTGTGAAAACAAAGCCTCTCTTTGAAAGAGCATTTAAGTCTGTTTTGTTGATTTGGACCTGCACGAAATGCCATCAGGAAAAAATGCAGCTGTGCATAGGATGTGCAGAGCTTTAGTTGTACAATGTTTTTCAAATCTTTAAAAACAGATATTCTATGAAGATTTTCAGCTTATGTTCCATCCTGAACATCTTTTAAGTTAACTGTGACATAAATAAAAAGACGAAACAGATAGACCTGTTGCTTTAAATCTGTTAATGAAATTACTATTAAGAATTAGAAGAGAGTTATTTCTAGAGAAATATAGTGCACATTGGCTAGGAACTTCAGCTATATTATAATAAATACAAAATAGTAAATGTTTTTTTGCATTGCTCTTATATTAGTATGACTGCAGGCTGGCCAGTCTGATGGGAGAAATGTTAAATTATCCTGTTGGAGCGAGTCCAGAAGAGGGCCACAAAGATGATCAGAGGGCTGGAGCACCTCTCCTCTGAGGAGAGGCTGAGAGAGTTGGGGTTGTTCAGCCTGGAGAAGAGAAGGCTCTGGGGAGACCTTACTGCAGCCTTCCAGTACCTGAAGGGGGCCTACAGGAAAGCTGGAGAGGGACTGTTTACAAGGGCTTGTAGTGACAGGACAAGGGATAATGGCTTTAAGCTGAAAGAGAGTAGATTTAGATTAGATATTAGGAACAAATTCTTCTCTGTGAAGTGTTCAAGGCCATGCTGGATGGGTCTTTGAGCAACCTGGTCTTAGTAGAAGGTTTCCCTGCCCCTGGCAAGGGAGGTTGAAACTAGATTATCTTTAAAGTCCCTTCCAACCCAAACCATTCTATGATTCTATGGAAATGATAGTTGTAGCTGCTTGCTGTAGCCTCATCCCAAGAGGAACTGCTTGGTGCAGCTGTTGCAGATGACAGTGGCATACAGGGTCAATTCTGGTGGCACTTGTTATTATTGCCTTCCAGACATGCCAGTGTCAAGGACCAAGAGAGCGGTAGAAGAGTTGGCCATGCCAGAGGAAGTCCTCGGCTGTCCATTGGCCTACTTAAGTCCTCTTTGTGGGGTCTTAAATGATAATGGGATTGCTTTTACTCCAGTCCAACCAATAAGCAAATCATCAGCTGTTAGAGTCTGCCCTTTGCCTCAGACTATTACTTATGTCAGCCTCCATAAATCTCAGGCCAAGTTTTTATGTTTTCCCTTGTCCCACATATGTATTTGATGTACGTTTGTCATGTCCTTGTCCTGCTGGACGCAGAGGTAAGGAATGGTGCCTGTGATACACTGCAACCTTATTGCCATTCTGGTGCTTGGATACATGATCCTCTGTTGATGGGAGTCTGTGCTGCAACCTTATCAGAGAGCAGGAGTTTGGGTTTTGATGTCCATTTTACTGCTGGGAGTGGTGTCCTTTGTTTTTTTTAGTCCTGTTATTTTAGTCCTTGGCCTGCTGCTGCTTTCAGTCCCTGCATACACGTGGCTCTGTTCACAGGTCTTTCATACCGACCTTAACATAGCTGTTACAATTCTCTACATACAATTAGTATGATTCTCCAGTCTTCTAGCTCTTTCTAGAAGGCGGGGAGCCTTATCTAGCTTCTTGTAGGCTGTGTGATTGTTCCTAATCATGTGTCTGACATTTGGGTTCCCTGTGCTCCATATGGGTCAGGGTCATGAAGCTTTAATAAAGGAATTGAATTTTACAGAAGTTTTATGCATTTGCCAGTCTAATATGTTTTACTCTGCAGGCTTATTTTATTCTTATGCTTAGCCAAGAAATGCTGCATTTTTATACAGAAATATTTCTGTGAATTTTCCTTGCCAGTCTATGTAATTTTTAAACAAAATCAAGGAGCCTTCATGGTTGGTGTTGGGGAATGAGCTGGCCTCATAACCTTAACTTAATTGTTGGTATCTTTAGAAAGGAAATAACTTTACCACTGAAGTTTTCAATGCAGCTATTTAAACATGAGATGCTTTACTTAACTGGAAATATATGCAACTTTAAGCCTAATTTGACAATTGTGGTGTAGGCATGAAGAAGGATGGGCTGTAATGGTTAGTGCTTTGGAGATCAGCAGCAATATGTCAAAATTTTCACTGCAAATCTAACTGCTTAGTCTGCTTTCTGTAGCTGTTTCTATATAGAAAATTATGTCATCAAAATACATATTTCATAAAGCTCTGAGAAGTTATACTTCACAACTGCCACCAGAGGCCTCTTTTTAACCAAATTAAGCCCTTGCTTTGACTTTGCATTGCTCCTACGAGTATGTTTATGAATATATAGCTCTGAGTGAAACATAAATAAACACAAAGAATAAAAATAGTGAACATAAATAAAAATTGCTGCCTAATTTTACTGATATTTTCTTTGCATTTTTAAGATTTGGAGATTATGTTACATTTTTAAATAGGTTAGCATTTCTCATCTGCATGAGAAAGAGACAAGGGTGTGCCTGCCTGGAGCAGACTGCTATGGCTTTGAATGGATCCCAGCAGTAATTGAAACCTTCTCGTCATTTCAGTTCCTGGGATGGGTAAATGTGCAACCAGGGGCTAGATTTTTCTTTTGTCAATCTTCAGATGTCTAAGAACGAGTACTGAAGTTTGAGCTAGTTACAGTAGCTCATAGAGCTGTTGTAGAGAAAGGATATCTCTTGAGGGTCATTCATCCCAGCTGTTTCAGCAGCCTATTTTGGGAGGAGATAAACTGGCCTCTGGAAATGTCTTGGTTTAAAAGTTTTTTGCGTTTGTTTTTTTAAAAAAAAGTAAAAAAAAAATTAAGGGAGCCCTGATTGATGAGCGTAAAGTCAGGTGAGATAAATTGCACCCTCATTGTATAGCTGAGAGATGACACCTACTGCTAACAGAAAGGACATTAGTAGTTGACCTGTTTAAAAAAAATAATCTAACATTTCTTTGCTAGTATAAAAGGAAAGAATCTGTGTGTGTCTATATTTATATGAATATGTGTATTTTTTACATAAGGCTTCATTACTATTTAACTTGAACAAGCTTCTTGTGAGACAAAGACGTCCTTCCTCACTTAGAGGCAATAGATACCAACAGTACCTTGCCCCTGAAAATTGATCTAGCCTGTTCCAGGATTGTCTAGCATTCTTAAAAATTATCATTCCTGCTCTGGATCAAGAAAAATCATTGATTTTACAGGCTAACAGCTTAAAAAGACATGCAGGAAATATTTTTAGTCACTTTAGTTACTTTAGAGCTTGTATTTTATACTTTGTTGCTTTTCACAGAAATCTGGAGAGGCAAAAATGTTAAACTACAGAAAATGTAGTATATTCCTTAGTTGTCTATATTCAGTCAGAATTTGTCATTTTGAACATATTTCAAACTGCTGAAATTGTGAATTCTGTGCATATGTTGTGTGATAGGCATCATGCTGTGAAAGCTTGATGTGATGTGTATTCTGAGCTTTATTACTTGAGTTTTCATGTGCTTAGAAAACTCAATTTTGAAGTGATTATCTTTCTGAATTTTATGAAGTCTTTGTACCAGAGAAACTTTTTTTACAAAACTTGAGTTTTTGTTTTCTTTTGATGATGGCAAGGACTATTTTTAATATATCACTTATTTTCTGGTTATATGCTTAGGTTTCAGCTGGTGGGCTGGTATGTCATGATCGCTAATAAAACACAGCATTCTGAAGACAAAGATTGGAACCCAGGATCTTTTCCTTTTGGAGAATGCACTCCTTACAGGAATGATCACATTCCCTTTTGTTTTCTCTCTTACTGTTGCCTGGTGCTTATTCTGTGCAATTTATGGTAATAACAGCAATAGAATATGAGAAGGCTGATCTCCCAGTTTATCCTATAATTTGATAACAAGGTCATACCCCAGGGTGATGGAAGATTGGATTGGAGAACCCGTATGCTGACAAGGCATTGAATCCAGGTCTTCCTCCTCTTGAACATGTGCCCTTACCACCATCTCTAATTGAAGAGCTGAGTAACTCATAAGCTTTTGTCCCCAGGGCCATGATACTTTGCTGTCAGTTCAATTTTAGCAGATTATCAGCATGCTCAAAGGAGTCTTCAGCCTTTGAAGGATATAATTTGTTGTGGTTGCTTAGGCAGTGCATCCTAAAGGGCTGTATGTATGAGCTGTGTTTTTATGTTCTTAGTAAGCCTTTCATCATCCCTTAGTTGAGAAGCCTGGATCCACTGCAGACTTGATGCAATGAGTGTTCCCACTTCCTGTCTTTGCAATCTGCTTTTGTACCCGTCATGGTGCTTTTTGCTGTCTGTACATAACATTGCAGTGTGATGTGATGTACTGTGAGATGCCTGGGTGGTTACATGTAGTTATTTTAGGTTGTTGACTTGAGCAAGTTTAAAAAACTTTTTTAGGACATTTTTGCTCAGTCATCATAGCCACTTCAGTCATGTGGAAGAAATGCAAGATCCTAGCAGTGTCCTACAGCTGTCCTTATTTATAGATCTGTTCCTAAAAGCAAGAAAAATGGTTTTGTTTATAATTCTTTTTTCGTGATAGAAGGTGGAGATTTTCCTTACAGAGGTGGAAGCAAGTCTTTTGCAAGGAAGGTCCATCAGCAGTTTACTTTTATTGAGTGTAGAAAGAATTTTATATACATTAAAACACACACTGATCTATAATCTTTCTAAAGCCTTTCACAAGAAAAATGGAATCAATTGTACAGCTTGTACATGCATAGAGCTCCAATATAGTGCTTCTGAATGAGACATGATGCAATTACAGAATCACAGAATGGCAGGTGTTGGAAGGGACCTCTTGAAATCATTTAGTCCAACCCCCCTGCTAAAACAGGATCACTTAGAGCAGGTTGCACAGGATCGCCTCCAGGCGGGTTTTGAATATTTCTAGAGAAGGAGACTCCACAACCTCTCTGGGCAACCTGTTCCAGTGCTCGGTCACCCTCAAAGTGAAGAAGTTTTTTCTTGTGTTCAGATGGAACTTCCTGTGTTCCAGTTTGTGTCTGTTGACCCTTGTCCTGTCACTGGGCACCATTGAGAAGAGTCTGACCCCATCCTCTAGACGTCCACTCTTTAGATATTTATAAGTGTTGGTAAGATTCCCTCTCAGTCTTCTCTTATCCAGACTAAACAGACCCAGCTCCCTCAGACTTTCCTCATATGAGAGATGGTCCAGTCCCCTAGTCATCCTTATAGCCCTCTGCTGGACTGTCTCCAGTAGTTCCCTGTCTTTCTTGAAGTGGGGAGCCCTGAAATGGACACAGAACTCCAGATGTGGCCTCACCAGGGCAGAGTAGAGGGGGAGGATAACCTCCCTCCACCTGCTGGCCATACTCTTAGCGCACCCCAGGATACCATTGTCCTTCTTGGCCACGAGAGCACATTGCTGGCTCATGGAGAGCTTGTTGTCCATCAGGACTCCCAGGTCCTTCTCTGCAGCGCTGCTTCTCAGCAGGTCAACCCCTAACCTGTACTGCTACCTGGGGTTGTTTTTCCCTAGGTCCAGGACCCTACACTCGCCCTTGTTGAATTTCATTAGATTCCTCTCTGCCCACCTCTCTAACCTGTCCACGTCTCGCTGAAGGGCAGCACAGTCTTCTGGTGTGTCGGCCACTCCTCCCAGTTTTCCAAGGGCAGCAAACTTGCTGAGGGTACACTCTGTCCCCTTGTCCAGGCCATTGATGAATATGTTGAATAAGACCGGACCCAGTACTGATGCCTGGGGCATACCACTAGCTACAGGCCTCCAAGTAGGCTCTGTACCGCTTATCATAACCCTCTGAGCCCTGCCATTCAGCCTGTTCTCAATCCACCTCACTGTCCACTCATCCAACCCACACTTCCTAAGCTAATTCTTTGTGCTTTACCTCTAGAGGATTGAAAGTGAACCCAACGTCAACTCCCAATATGTCGCTGAATAGATCAGCATGACAAGTTGTGTCATCATATGTTAGAAAAGTGACACAAGCTTGTTTAAAGAGTATGTGCTGCCTTTGCTGCTTCCTTAGGAAATGTAACAGCAACAGCTGTCTTTAAATTACTGAGCCTCTTGTCTATATATACATTCTCAAAGCACTGTGTCATTTCATGGGCCAGTGAAAAATGTGGTAAGACTCTTGTTTACTTTGACAATCTTCACTGATTTCTGACTAAAGCTCTTGCTTTATTCCCCAGAGCTAGAGTATGAGTGATGCAGCGGTTATGATTCAAAGAGCAAGTAGTTAGCTGTCCATAGAGAGGATTACTTTTTTTGGGGGGGGGGGGGGGAGAATGCATTCCCTGTGCTTATTCACACATCACCATCCTATGTCTGTGTGTTTAATTCATCTATGAAGGAGCTGGGATCAGGAGTGATCTCTCCCCTTTATACCTTCAGCTGTAAACATGAACACATGAAATTAATATGCTGCTCAACGTACATTGCTGATGACAAAACCTCTGCCTTGACCATGCTCTTCCAACTCTCCAGCTGCTGCATGTACATGCAGACATCTGCATTTAGTGCAGCCACAGCAAAGATGTCTGTTCCTATCCTGGCAGGTAACACTTTCCTACTACTTGATTGATCAGCTGTGTTATTATTGGAAGGTTAACCTATCATGAAGGGTGCGACTCAAGAAACTGAAACATGAGACGTATATGAAATATCTATAAAATTTGTTACTTTATAACCTACCAAGCTGTTTAAAGACACTTTTTCTCCCTTTCAGAAATTAAGTTTTCAGACAAAACTTTTTTTTCCCTTCATTGTACTTAACAGATTTGCTTGGAAGCTTTGGAGAGATTAGGCTGTGTGGATTTTTCTGTCTATGATCTTTTGGGTGGTGTGGTATTGATTAAAAAGCCAATGGCACACTTCCCAGTGCTTTACTGGTCACATTCAGGGTAAAATTTTGTGGTTGTACTGTTTTTTATATTGAAATGCATGTGTTACTGGAAGGGGGAAATCTAGCTCAGGATTAAGTACTCTTAAGGGATTGTGCAAATTACTGTATTTTATTCACCCTGCATTGCGCTAGGCATGTTATTTAAACTTTAAATTGATTAGTATAATTGTGCCATTTTCACTTTTGCAAGTGAAAATTTGCAGATGGACATTTTTGTGCTTTTGTATTATTTAGAAGGCAAGTATTTGCCATGCATAATGATGATTTGCATTTATTACCTAATTAGTCATATACTAATTTTCTCTGAACTGTTGCTACTGTAGTGCAAAGAAATGCTGAGAATTACTCCTTCATGACTTAGTCATAAAAGCACTGTAAACTGAAGTGCGGCATTAAGGGCTTGTGGGTTACTGTGAGCCTGGATAACCATGAATTTTGCAGGGAAAAAAAAATAATGGTGTCTTTGCAGAAACATAGTTTATGGATTGACATTATCAACAATAGTAATTCTGAACTTGCTTCTTTAGGACACGGTACTACAGACAAGTGAAGGGGTGTATGTTTTGGGCACTTGGTGGTGCTTTGCTCTTTCATAGGAAAGGTTCTGCAGACCTTCCCTTGGAAATCGGTGTAAATGCTTGGCAGGCTGAAAAAAAAATCTGCCCTTCCATTGGAAAGAGCAAATCTGAGCAAAAGAGAAAGCAGCCACAGTGGGAACCACTGGGTAATATAGTGCTGGGGAGCAGGTTAGGGCAAACTCTCTGCCTCTTTTCCATCAAGGCTATTTGATGGGAGCTGTTTATCAACGTGCACTAGAACTTTCTCCTTAATGCATAGGTGGCATTGCCATTGCCATCAAAGTGATTAATTGTCAGTAGTAGATCCTTGGTGCCCTGTATTTAATAGGTAGCATGTCCTGGCAGACCTATTGGTCTATCAGCTTGTGTTTCCCATTACTTTAAGTTTACTTCATCTAACTGGACTGTGAATAAAGGAAAATCAAGATCAGTGAGGCTAATGTGGGGTTTTTTTACACATTAACTGCACTCACGAGGCATTGAATTGTACAATTGTAATGCAGGTATCCTGGGATCATATTTATGTTTCTTGGCCATCTGTTCCTGATCTTATGCCATTTTTTTTACATGTTGCTCCTTGGAATTCTTACTGAATGGATCTTGTACCTATAAAATGTGATTAAAGTTGTACTGCTTGCATGATGACAGTTAACTTTGTCACTGTTTCCATAAGAAACTTGGGTCTTTTGGTCTTGTAGTTTCAGGCTGCTAGAGCATGCCGTGGGCTGTTGCTTGGCTTCCAGAAGCAGAACACTGGAACCGTGCTTGCAGGCAGTCATTTTAAAGTTGTGACAATATATATAACCATTTTAGAAACCAGTTATTCACATCTTTTGCTCTTCTATATTTCAAGAAAGCTTCAAATGGAAGCCTTGTTGTTTGTTCCTATTGTTTCAGGGAAGTACCTCAGTGCTGAGGCATTTGTTTTCTCCTTTCTGCCTCCCAATGTAAAAATGGTTCTCAATCTTTAAATTCCTGTGTCTGGTTTTCATGTATGTATTGATAGATGGTATTTGAGAAAGAGTCTGATTATTGAAAACCTTGATTAAATAGAGAAAAGGCATTTGTGTGTAGTTTCTGTAAACATTGATGAGTGTAGTGCTGATGATATGGTCCATGAATTCCTCATAAAACCTTTTCCGTTTTGCCCACATTCCATATTACAAGCTTCAAATTTAAAGGCACTCCAGCAAATAAATGAGTAGTGGTGCATAGTCTATAGTTAGAAACTATTTTACAGCTCCAATATGTGTTTTTAGTTTTTTTCCATTGCAACTGGTGCTGATTGAATTCTAATGAAAGTTGGGATGAAGTTCCGTGATGGTAATCGTATATGAATCATTCTTCCATAGAGATAATTATTACTTCTCTACAGTATTGCCTTTCTTTAAATGTCTGTAGCTATTTATCCTGCTACTATCACTTAGTTGAGCCAGCTGCTTTTTTGAACTGTATTTTAGGATTCTCATGCCATAGATTCTTATTATTTGTGCATTATTAACCTTTACCATGAGAGAATGTAGTTTTAAGTATTTCTGCAGTAATTTTGTAATTTTTAAGATAATATTGACATTTGTGATGCTGAGATTTAATCTGCTTTTCATTGAATTATTGTGTATAGTATATGCACTTATTAATAGCATGATGCATTGTATTTGCTTATTTTAAGTATTTTTCTTTTCACAGTGAGTTTTATGTGAAGGCAATCTGAAATGCTTGTAATAATACAAACATAGACTGTATAGACTATGCAGACTGCAGAGATTTGCAAACATAAATGTTGTTTCATTTGTTTTTTTAATTTTTCTTTTTTTAATAAGATCTTTGTTTTTTGTTAAGATATTTACTCATTTACCAAAGGTCTTAGAGCTGTATCTGGTAGGATTACAGGCTAAATGCTGACCTGATAGATATATTGATTAGACTAGGTTTTCATTACACTGTTACCTTTTCCAATGCTACTAATGTGGGACCGCACAAACCATTTACCTTTCCTCCTGTCTTCGTTTTGCACTAAAGAGCCTGTACGTATGGACTGCTTTCATTTTTGGTCTGCCACACAACAAGGCTCACCAAAATTGAAGGGTTTCTTCTAAATAAACTCAATATATTCTCCTGTAACTTCTTCTATTACGCTACTATGGAATACTCCTAAAATCCCCCAAGTCTCTTGAAATTTTTTAGCCTGTTTGATTATTTCCCCCTGTAAATCTGGTGAGCTGAGTTAGTGTATGAAATCCTGAATGTTTGGTTGCCTAATTGACTCATAATGATAGAAAAGTATTTTCTTGTGTATTGTCCTGTGTTATGTTTTCTTGTTATGCACCTTTTGAAGGCTCTGACACATAGTAAGACCTTTACCATGTTGAAATGTTTGATTTCCTTAATAAGTTCTTTATTACTATTTTTATCAGATAGAGACTGAACTAGTCTGAAAACCTTGCCATTTGCTTATTTGTTCTTCGTATGTAACTGTCCTGAAATTTATGACAATTGTTCACTTTAAATATGATAGAGTAGGACAGAATTTGTATCGTCTTGGTGGACACTTTACTTTTGCGTGTGGATATAGGAAAACAAAAAAACCCTGCTGTCCTGTAATGGTATGAAAAAAGTCCTAGAAAGAGATGCATGGACTTTAAGTACTGCATGACTATATAGTGGTTTAACACATGGAAAAAACTAGTCTAGATTTTTTTTTCCTCCCCAAAACCAAATCAGACTAATTTTTTCCCTAGTTCTTTTATGAAAAATATGCTTTTGATATTTAAAACTGTTACTACTTGTATTCAGAAATTGTTTCATTTGATGTACATTTTTGAGAATCTTAAACTGATGTGTGTATTTCAGAACTTTCTGAAGACTCTTTTTAACATAAAAGCAAATAATAAAATTCAAAAAAATTAATTACACATTTGTCTATGGTACTACATTTCAACAGAGTATTTTAGCAAATTTTTTCCTCCTTGTCTGTGACTTCATTTTAATTGTTATATAGAACTAAGCCTACAGAACCAAGAAGCTGCTTGTTGTGCAGAGTATCCTTTTGCAGATAATACAGGACAGAATTTCAAGGGACAGATCTTACCTTTTGCTCTTAGTCTGTTCTGCTTGAAATTTTGCTCCCAGCTCAATTGCATATAGATTTTTTTTTAATTAAAAGGGAATGTAGTAGCTCTGTCTGTACTTAAAACTCTCTAAAAGACCTATAAAAAATTTAGTTCCATATAAATTTGCCAGACTTTAATTCCTCAGACTTTTCCATACTGAGTGTCAACCTAAAGCTGGTTTTTTTTCTTCTTTTTTCTTTTTTTCTCTTTGTTCTTTGTGAAGATTTTGCTTGAGGTGTTACATTTGCTAAAATTATTCATCTGTATGTCAAAGTATGGTCTAACCTATGGGCTGAGCTGTTCGTTATCTTGCCCATAGCAATCATAATGAGTTGTGATAGAACAGCGAGACTGATTTGGCTTACTTAACTACGTTGGCCAGTGCTCATGGATTATGGCTACCACTTGGCAGAAGTTTGATTTACTAGGTGGAGAACTGTTAGCTTCATGGTTGGGAAGCCTCTGATTGCTTTATATTATTTTTTGGTGGGGTATAATGACTGTGACTGGCATTGCTGGAACCTGCAATTGTAATAAAATACCTGCATAGTCCTCTACATTTACTTAGGGCATTTGTACCTACATGGAAAAAAGTGAAGCTAAAGCAAGGTTGGGAGTGTATTGAAGCAAAGCAGTGTAAAAAGTGAAACTAAGGATGGAGCAGAAAAAAAAAAAGTCATCCAACACCTGGAGGAAAAACTCTTGTGGAAGGAATTTAGGGATCTGGAAAAAAATGGTTCCAAAACAGAGAAGAGTATGTGTTAGAGACTTGTGCTACATTTCCTCATGTAATGAAATTATAGTTGATGATTACACTACTGCTTCATTTTATTCAGACATCTGTCTATAGATGAGTTGTATGACATTGCATAGGAAATGTAAGCTTGTATTATTTAAATGGTTTAATAGACTGTTCAGTAGGTACAGCAAGAGAACTATTGCACTAGCATTTTCATACATAGCAGCATGTTTAACAGTGTATCAGTCACCTTGCTCCCCTTTTCACTTTGAGTGTTTTACCTATGGACTTTCATTAAACCCACCTCAACTTTGCCTAGGTGACAGCGTAGCTTTGATAGGTGTCATTGCTGTTTAATCCCTCTACTCACCTGTTATGGCTCTTACATTCAGCTTAAACTCAGTGTTTTAATAGTTCTCTAAAATGACTAAGAGTATGGAACGTCTTAGGACTGCTCTTCATATTCCTTCGCAAATTTAGACATCTCTGGAGGTTGTTGTACTGGTTCATTATTGGCCCCTGAGTGTATTCTGTTTTCTGTGCTGAAAAAGAGGAAAGCTTTGTTGTTGTTCAACTTGATTCTTCTCCTAGGCACTGAGAGAGAGAGAGAGAAAGAAAGAAAAGTTTAACAGTCTTTGATTCTAGTGGTTGTCTTTGTCTCTTCCAAACGCAAAGAATGGGAGGAATTACTGTTGCAACTTTTGCTACTGCTCTTGTTGCTCTCTTCTTTCAAGTATCCATTGTCAGGGATGTGTTCCATTGATTTCTAGCCTTTGTACTTGAAGTACAATCTAGTTAAAGCTGTAAATGCTGGACAAGAAGGAGCCAAATGAGGGGAAGTATTCAGAACTGTGGCATATGTCATCATTACTTTGAGAAGAATGGAAGAAGTTGGGCCACAGTGGTAAGATAAGCAGGGTGGACTAGTGGCATCTCAGAAAAAGCAGGAGATTCAATGGGCAGTGCTAGAATGTCGTCATATTCTTTCTTTGTGTCCTCTCCTTCTGTCTATGACTGGACTAAGAACTACCCATCTGTATAGTTCTGGAAGTGATGTGATTTTACTTATTGCATAATGAATTTCACGACAGTGCTAAGCATGCAGGGAAATCAGGTGCTCTTTGCTTTTGGTAAATCTTAGTACAAAATGTGTTTCCTGTATTGTGTCATTCACAGCGTTCTTCCTCCCCTACTTTTCTACCAGTGTGATTACTCTGCAAATGCTTTTGCCATTAATTAACATTGTGGGCTTGTGAACTAGAGGTGCTGGTGTTACATGGTTGTTTTGCAAGTTTATTTAATTTAAAAAAAGATAAGATTTTTATTTATAAAATTTAATTGCAACAAATAAGTCTTTAGGAGGAATTAGTTCAGGCAGTTTTCTCTTCTCTTTGAGATAGAATATGAAAGATAACATATAAGAAGAAAAGCAGTCAGAAATCAAATTAGTAAAGTACTGGAAGGTCTTAATCTGAAGCAATCTAAAATAACAATGATAAACATTAGAATAATCTTTATCACTTTTTAAAATCAGGTGATGTGTTGTTCATTCAGCCTGCATTTCATGAAGAGAAGAGGCTGCCAGCATTATGAATGCTTACAATGATACCATTTTAAGATCATGCATCCATTTGTTTGATTTGAACTGTATGTGAGGTATTTATCCACTTGCCTGAGCAATATTCTGTTTAAACTATAGTCACATTACTTGGATCAGCAATGTGATGTGCTGTAAGTTGGAACTGTTCTTTGGTTTATATCTTGTAGCTTAAGACTTGCAATTGTTTACAGAGAATGCTAATCAAACTTTTCATATGAGAAAAACAATAAGTGGTAATTTATAACCGCTTGGTTACAGTGTAATGGTCGTGCTGTAGGTGTGCATTATGATTTCTCCATCCAGCTAAAAAACCCATATTGCCAGTTTTATTAAGTTACTCGGTCTGCAAATGACAAAACTGTAAAACCACTCTTTTGGCATGTGGTCAAACATTACTGCTAAGTACTAATCTATACTATATTATCATCTCTGGCATCTGTGGTGCATTTACTAACAGTTTGTTACTTATACTTCAAAGTTCACAATAGTGCTGTGTTTGGAAGATCACAAATTTCTTAAGGAAAAAGAGCTTAAATGGCTTTACTGCAAAAGGGGAATCTATTTTGAATTTACAGAGTAAGCACCATGTATATAATTTACCAGTCAACTGGTATTTTAGCACTAAAAGCAAAAGTTGAATTATTAATTTTTTCAAAATTTTGAAAGTTTTCTGTTAGAAAATTCAATTTCTTTAATAAATTTAGCTGTGATTCTTTTTTCTCTGCTTCTCCCTACAGGGAAAATAGAGTTAGAGTTGAGGATAAAAAAAGAAATTTGGATTATTAAGCACAGCAATGTGACTTATACTTATCCATTTGTTAGTGTTGAACTATTTGCAACAGCAAACAGATAGCAACAAATGTTGTGCTTTAAAACGCCTGTGGAAACAATTAATTTCTAATTACCAGCTACAGTGTTTTGTTGACATTAGAGAAATGTCTTTATGCTATCTTTTTTTTTTTTTTTGGCTTAGAGCTTAATGATGTTTTAAATAATGGATTCACTAGAGGAAAATGTAATTTTAGATTTTAAAAATACTGTCAGTAGTTTGTGTTAATATAGTTTTATAGTTTTATTTTCTTGTGAAAGAAAATAAATCTATTAAAGTAACCTGTCTACCTAGTCACGTGTAAAATATCCCTTCTACTGGACAAACAAAATGTATATAAAGTAGCTAATGCAAATGTTACTGGGCATGTATGTGTCTAGATTTAAAAAGTATCATCATGATTGCTGTAGCTGTTTTGAAGTTAAACCTTAAAGATCTTGGTTGTTTTACCTAATTACATTTTCTTGCACTAATGAAATGTAGAGATTTTCTTGAGGCAATTACTTGGAGTAATTGAATAGCTAATATATGGAACCTTTCTTATTTCAGAAATGACTTAGTATCACATTGGAATTTGCTTATTGAAAAGATAAATTTAGCTGTATATTTTTTTTTTTCTGTGACTTCAATAGTTGTCAGATATTTAAGAAGATTGTAATTTGTTTTACTTAAAGCATCATAGTGTGAAGTAGTTTTCTGAGCTTTAATACACTGTAATAAAATACAAATTTTTTTCAGTATTGAGAAAAGATCAAAATATAGGTCACTGTAAAGTAGAAGTCAAGACTCATATTCCCCCTCCTTCCTGTATTCTTTATTAATTTCATCTTTATTTCATTATCACTTACATTAATGTCAGAACCAACACAATTGCGCAAGCTGAGGATTCAGCAAAGTACTGAGGAAATTGCTGTTGCGATGAAGTTTTAAGTTTTTACCATATGTGTTCTTAAAATATCATGAATCTTGTATACATCAGCAAACTTCTAAAGAAATAGAATACTTAGTGGTAATACAGAAATGCTGATCTTTAAATAAATAAAAGACTTTGAACAATCTAAAATTATATAATTGCGAGACTCAATGCTTTTATAACTAAACATCATTAGAAATGCAGGAGTATAGAGGAATAGATTGTGATTTGCGTGAGTCAAGCGCCTTATAAGTTCTTTCTGCCACATACTACTTAGGGTATTTGGCAAGTTACTCAATTTCTTTGTGCCACAGTCTTACCATTTATAAAATATGTGTTAATCTCTCCTTTTTCCTCTGTCGTCTAATGTAAATACATTCATAATTTTGGATTTCCAGTAGCTTTTAAAGATTTAGATCTTTTTTCTAATTTTCTTCAAGGCACTGCAATACAACCACTTAGTCCCTTTTTCCAGTTTTCTGAATTCTGCATGCTAACTGTTTAATATCTGGTTTATAAATTCCCCTTCGAGGAAAATAAGTGAGAACAAAGGCTAAGCAACAGTCTCTCTCTAAAATGGTTACACTGAAATGATTTTACTCTGGAAAACTTTACCTGAGAAATTCAGAAACTGTGATAAACCTGCTCATGAAAAGCTTTCTGCAAAAACAGAGTTCCAAAGAATATGAGAGAATGCAGATTTTGTTACTGAGCTGTAAGTTGATGAGCTTCTGTGAAAGGGAATGCAGAGTGGTTTTCTGTAAGCAAATGCAAATGTTGCTCAGAGTAGGAAAATGGAGAGAACTTGTAAACAACCACATTTTGTTTACCACCTACAGTGCTGGGTAATTGGTCTTCCCTCTGGCCCTTCCACTGCCAAACCAAGTTTTATAAAGATCCATAACAGATCTACAGCTCTGCTAATTACTGCTCTCCAAGAATGAATTGACATTCTGGTCAATATAGTTTTGCTCATTTGACAAGTTTGGTTATGCTTCTTTCGTTTTCATGCTCTGAGATGTGCAAAGCTCCTTGGTATTTCTAGGCATCCACATTTAATGTCTTCTCTCTCTGGTCCTTGTATATATAGAGGATGCAAATGAGGAGATCTGTACAGGCATTTCAATGATTACAGTGATGCAGAATTAATTTCTGACTTGGAATGAGTGTTATTCAATAGCTTTACGTTAGGAAATCAATGCTTCAGACAAGAACGGCTCATTTGCACCTTGTATGGTTCTTATGCCAACTTTGTGGTTTTCTGTCTGCATCATATCTGCCATCAAACATAAAAACTGCCTTAGTGATTTGGGAGAAAAATCTTTGTGTGACACTTCATCTAAAACTATCACATTTCAAAGTATGTTAGAATAAACACTCTGTCTCAGATATGTTAATAATACATAATAAGCAGAAAGGAGGGAACAAAGACTTTATTATTCAGCAATATTCAGAACTCTGAAGTGAATGATTTACAGGCTTTGATTATTTATTCTGTCATGTACAAAGATGACTGCTGTCTTTTAGTTGATAAGCATGTAAAGGGTTCAACATGTCTTTTAAGCTGTTGATCTAAGTGAAAAAATGCTGATGTTTGTGTATCATGTAGAATACAAGGAACCAAAGAGTTGATTCTTTGAGGAGTATACACTAAATAGATATGGAATATTTATAAACTCTTAATGCTGATAATTTGTTCATGCTGCTGACTCATTTTGATGCTCTGGTGATCAGTACAATGGAAAAATTTGTATCAGTTAATGGAAGCAGGCTGTTTTTTCCAGGTTACTTTCACAATTTTTTCAGCTCATCGGGAGAGGCTATTTAAAAGTAAAATATATTTCTTGGTCTATAGACAGACATTAGTTTGTGTACATTTAAAAATCACTGTAAGTAGTGATTTTTGGGCTAACAAATATTAAAAGGTTGAATGTAGCAATTAAATGTAGCTCAATTGTGTGTCAAGAAATGTGTGTCTCAAATATGACACTTGATTTGGTGTTTGTCATTGAAGAGCCTTGCATTGACGTCAATGAAAAAATGCATGTATTTTGTGACAGGTTCTAGGTCACTTTATATGTTACTGCTTTATTGTCGTGTGCTAACCCATCAAATGTCATTGCCTTGCTGTAGCTCTAAGTAGCATGTCACTTGTGCACAAAGACCATTAAACTTAATGGAAATGGAGAATAATTTTGAGTACAAATAGAACTAAAAGGCACATGATTAACCTTTTTAATGCCTTTGAGCATTGGGAGAAGTTCTTATTTTAGTGTAATGTAATCTTTTTATTAGTTTTAGCTTGGATATGCAAGACAGATGTTGATGGAACATGCTGGAAAATTTTAATAGTGGCATTTGCCTGAAAATATAGATTATAAAACTCAAGTTAATCTATAAAGGAAAGATTGCTGAATCTCAACCTCTGTTTATGTAATGACTCATTCTATATATATTTGCCATTTTTACTTTTCCTGTTTTCTGGACCAATTGTATGTGACAAAAAGTCTGAAGTGTAACCTTAATCAATTGACATTGAGAGGTAATATTTTACCTTTATCCCAAGCATTGCAACTGTAGTCACTTTTCTGAGGAAAAAGAAGTTAAATCCAAATTATTGGATTGAGTGAGATGCATCAAAAAGATCCAGCTATAAAGCTATTGTAGTAGAAGCAACAGAGTTGTTAATTAAATAGAAGATACTGTTTCACATTTTGAGATATTTTAATGGAAATTTCAATTAAAAAGTTACAGGCAAATTACTGAGTGATAACTCTATGCTAATGATTTAAAAATTCCAACAATATAGTAGAAAAGTTCCATGGAATGGAAGCCTGAAAAAAACCTGGGGAACCCTCAGATACAGGTTCCATGGATTTTTGATTTGGCCATCTTGGTCTACTTCATATTTTTCTTAAATTATTTAGTGATTATTTCGCTCAGATCTTTCCATTGTATTGCCTCATGATTTCCTAAGAAATCCGTGTTGGTAATTCAGATGCTAATTCCAATGAATGCTAGGCATAAGTGGGTTCAACAGCTGCAGTGAAACAAATTCATCTGTCTTGTCATGAGCTGTATGAGTTTGTGCTATCAGACCGGGAATTAGGTTCAGGAAATAGAAATGAAGCAGATTCTGGATGCATAGACGCTGAAGCTCCCACTTATGGAGTTTTAGTGAATTTTTTTTTTAAGAATTGTAGTGTAGTTTTTCAGAATAGTTTTTCAGATTATAAAATGCACTAGCTTTCAGATTTAGCATACATACTCTGGTCTTCTTTGATGTGATTAAGTATTACTTGAAGAAGACAGTTATTGATATGAAGAATGTCAACAAAGTGGTTCTCTCCCCACACACACTGGAAAGATGTCTTCACAGGTGTTTATTGGTGGCTAGAAACTTATTGATGTTCCCTTCTTCTGTGTCTAAAATGTTTTGTGAACATGTGGCAACTAGAGAACACTGAGATAGGGCTGAGTTCATTATTTTTCCAAACTGGATTCATGAAAGTTTGAAGATCTAGAACAACCTTTTTAAATGTCTGTGATGGGTTGACCTTAGCTGGATGCCAGGTGCCCACCAAAGTTGCTCTGTCACTGCCCTCCTCAGCTGGACAGGGGAGAGAAAATACAACAAAAGGCTTGTGGGTTAAGATAAGGACAGGGAGAGATCGCTCACCAAATTACTGTCATGGGCAACACAGACTCAATGTGGGAAAATTAATTTAATTTACGACCAATCAAATCAGATTTGAGTAATGAGAAATAAAACTAAATCTTAAAAACACCTTCCCCCCCACCCCTCCCTTCTTCCCGGGCTTAACTTCACTCTCAGTTTCTCTACCTCCTCACTCCCAGTGGCCCAGGGGGACGGGGAATGGGGGTTATGATCAGTTCATCACATGTTGTCTCTGCCGCTCCTTCCTCCTCAGGAGGAGGACTCCTCACACTCTTCCCCTGCTCCAGCGTGGGGTCCTTCTCATGGGANGGTCCTTCTCATGGGAGACAGTCCTCCACCAACTTCTCCAACGTGAGTCCTTCCCATGGGCTGCAGTTCTTCATGAACTGCTCCAGTGAGGGTCCCTTCCACAAGGTGCAGACCTTCAGGACTGGACTGCTCCACCGTGGGTCCCCCACAGGGTCACAAGTCCTGCCAGCAAACCTGCTCCAGCGTGGGGTCCTCTCTCCACAGGTCCACAGGTCCTGCCAAGAGCCTGCTTCAGTGTGGGCTTCCCACAGGGTCACAGGGTCACAGCTTCCCTTCTTAAATATGTTATACCAAAACTGCTACCACTGTCACTGATGGGCTCCGCCTTGACCAGAGGTGGATCCGTCTTGGAGCCAGCTGGCATTAGCTCTGTGAGACAAAGGGGAAGCTTCTAACAGCTTCTCCCAGAAGCCACCACCTGTAGTTCCCCCACTAGCAAAACCTTGCCGCCCAAACCCAATACAACATCTATGTCTCTTTTTAGAAGGCTGCATATTAGTCTTGGGTTGAGAAATCTCCTTTTAACTTTCACTTGCTGTTTGTGTACATCATAAGGTTAATAGGTAACGTGTCTGGGTTGTTTGTGAGAACCTCAAGAGCATAGACCATCTGTGATTAGATAAATAGATGCAGGGAATGTTTTTCCCTGCTGAGAGATTTAGATGGACTCAGGACAAAAGTGCTTTTGAGAATAGAATGTCTTCCTTGATCAAGGAGACCTATTTTCATGTAACACCAACTTCTTGCTAAGAAATAGAACAGAATTTCCCTGTTCTTGTTTTTGGTCAAAACAAGAAACCCCTCTGCTCAGTTCTGAAACTTTACACTTGATTAGTTGTGTTACCAGTTGTTCTGGCTGGCATGTTTAGCTTACAGATAGATAGCTGATGTTTTATTAGATTTCATGTGCTGTTCACACTAGTCTTACAACTTGACTTTCAATCTCCCTCTGTTGAAAGGTTTGTGAGGTGCTTGGTCAGATGAGTTCAACATAGTAGCCTGAGGATGCTTTATGTCTTAGAAGAGATTCTTTGAGCATTGTGTCTGGTTTTTTTTCTCCTGAAAGAGAAAGGTAAGCAATTACATTTGTAGTTTGGAAGACTGTCAGGGGGCTTAAGCCTTAGAATGGAGCAGAAGCAGATGGAAGGGAACCTTTGAAGCCACTATATAGGGATAAAGAGCAAATTGCGTAAATGAGGCTAATAGTGGACTGTTGTGGCCTGAACAAAGTTTTGCTGCTGTCCTAGTCATGTAGGAACTCCAGTATGAACTGGAGTGAAAAACAGACAAGTGGTATGCCACAATTCGTATTACTAACACTTTTCTCAGTTCCTTTCTCTATACCTCCAAGAGTTCAGGTCTTTTCCTTCTGCAACTTGGCATCTCTCTTGCCTTGGTATTTTCTTTTTTCTTGCTGTTCTTTTCTTCATCTACATTTTTGCACTTCTCATTTTCCAGAATTCATGTTTTTTCTTCTGTCTGTTCTGCCTTCAAGTTCTTATATTGTTCTCACAGTCTTTCTCTTCATCTACAGTTTTAAGAAACATCAGTTTCATTTTAATCTTTCTATTTGGAAAATAGAAGGGGTGCCCAGGTAGTAAATGACAGTTGCAGGCTATCTTGCATCCGTCTTCTGTTGTTCTACCTGCTGGCTTTCAGTCACATGCTGCACCTTCTTATTGACTGATAGCCTTTGTATTAGGAGGTGTGTGTAACTTGCCATATATATTTTCTTAGGGTTTTCATTACAGTTTTAATGTAATTGTAAAGATGAAAGGCTGTGGTTCAGATACATTCTGTATATCCTTTATTGTTGTGTTATGGGTTGAGCAAAGCAGGATTTTTGCTGGGATGCTCTTAACTATTGTCTGTCCTACATGGTTATTTGAAGTGAGTTAGAAGCTACTGAATAATTTCCTGAGGGGAAAATAAAATTATGATGGGTTCAGCAATGAAATTTCAGACTGTTTTACTTATTTTCTTGGTTACCTGAAGCTATTTTTTTTCTTTTAAGAACAATTATTTGCTTTTTTCCAAGTTCTCCCTACCTATAGTTAACTTCAATAAAATTATTCTGAGGAAGCCTGTTACGTGGGTCATATCTGGCAGCACAGTGTTTTGCTTGTGGATGAATACCGCTAAAATTTGTTCCAGACAGTGGTTTTTTGTGTGTATTGGGGTGTGAGTATGGCAGTGACTTAGTTGGCCTATTCTTGGATCTTTCAAAACACACGGAGAGGTTGTTTATCTGGTGTTCTGCACAGAAAGTGTGGTACAACATTTGGACTAACAGAAGATTTATGAATCTTAGAAATAACTGCATTGTCCATGGGAGCTCTTTCAGAACTGGCCAAGATCCCATCTGTTTTTCAAAAATAAGAGAATAAATTGCATATAAGAATCTAGCTGAGCCACCGTTAATCTTTACAATGTTTTATGACTCAGCAGTGGAATTAACAGCTTCACTGTCTGAGTTTTCCATAGAACTCTATATGAGAGGTAAAGCACCTGGAAGAGTTAGGGTGCTGAAAAGGGAAAGGTGGTCGTTATGAGGAAGGGAGTAAATAAAGTTAGCTAGATCCTCTTAGCATCTCAGGAGTTTAGGCACCTTGGTGGTCCTGAGGTAGTAGCCTCTAAGAGTGTGGGACTTGCATCCTATGCAATGCGGGTGTTTTCCCTGCCTTTTTGGGTGTAGAAAACTGCAATCTTTCCTTAAAAGTTGGCTTGGGAGGAACCTCAAAAAACACTCAAACTTAAGACCTTGGATTTTTTTTTTTTTCCCAATAAAAAAGTATTATAGTGAAAAGGATATATACTATTACAGCCCAATTATTCCAGGAGTTTGTGGGACAGCCGAAATTTTCAAAACCTGCAATTATTAATAAACAATGTGCACATAATTTCTGAAAGGCAAAAGGAGGGCTAACTAATCTCAGATTTAAATAATAATTTATTAATATGCTTATAACTTCTGAGACTAAAAATAAATGTTAGTTTTGAACATGAGTATAGAAAAACTGAAGAAGCAAGTTGATTTATGAAGACTCTATTTTATATGTGTAGCAGTGTCATTAAGACAATGAGGAAATAAGGAGTCTCATAAAAGGACTTTTCCCCATGAAATGTCAACTGAATGTGGTGATGCCACACAAACTTGAAGGAGATCTTATAATGTGTCTATGAAGATTTCTGGGATGAAAACCACATCTTTAGTGAAAAGAATCTCTTTGGTGCAGCATTGCCCATATGTATTTGCTGTATTTGCCAAGATTTCCTAATTTTGCTTCCATGAACAGGGAATTAAGAAGTAGTCTAGTGGGGGAAAGAAGGACAACATTGTCCCTGGTGCATTAACTACTGTTCAGACTGGTGAAGTTTGGAGGCTGCCACTGGAGTTCTTGTTCTCTGAAACCTTTATTATTAAGTTTTATGTTTTAGGCTACACACTCAGAAAGATTGTTTGAATAGATGTATTTAATTGTGGTTAAGTAGGCAAATATAGTTCAAAGTATTGAGGAATGATGAGGTACCAGTCCAGCGGAGTCATGAATATTTTCCATTAGTTCAGTTGCCTTTATACTTAAAAAGACTATTTAAGGAATCTGTTCATAGTTATTACTAGAAGACAATGACTGGGAGATTGAGAGGCATTTGGTCAAAAGAAGCTTTTGTTTATATTTATGTTACTTACTTCAGTAGTGTTATCCAGGATGTATGTGAGGTCCTCGGAAGGAAGCAGGGACTCCTTGCACCAAATGTATACTAAAAATATTAATTGTCACTGTTAAGGAGAGCATCCAGTATCAGAAAACAAATGAGATGTGAAGAGGTGGAAGACAAGAATGCAATAAAATCAATATAGTGTTTATGAAATAATAAGAATGAGCCAGGTGGATTTTATTTTCAAATTAGCTTTTAGCTTCTGAATCAGTTTTCTTTCCTAAACAGTTGATTCCAGTGTGTATGTAGCAGTTTATCTTAAGGATATCAAGAGGTCATGCTAAGTAATTTTTCTTTGCCTATCTCTTACTGAAGTTGGTTAGTATGTTCCTAAATATTTTTAGGTTAAGCAGGAGTATCCTACTTTTCTCCATTGTCTCCACATCCTGTGACCATTATTAGCAGCTACTGCTTTCTTAGCAATTAACTGCTCACTTCTCACAGTTTCAGCTATTTAAATTGAAAGTTGTTTTGAAGAGGAATTCTCTGCTACTCTGTATTTTTATGGTGCCTAACACATTGGGAATCTGTCCTTGGTTCTTGGCTTTGCAGGAAGCTTATAAATCTCTTTGAACATCTCAGCCATACCCTGACAATGTTGTGTAGGATGTAAAGGTTGTAACTGGTTTATTATCCACTGCCTTCATTGCTCCTTAGGATGTTGTGCCTAGCCCTGTAGCCAACTCTTTTGGTTTTGATTGTAATTTTTTAAATTTTCCAGGTTACTGTGCTTGTTTTCATTTTTCATTACCTCTGCACCACTGTCTTCACACTACAGCATTATGTTTTTGATGCTATGCAGGAAGAAACCATGTTAGTCTTTCAGAATTATTTTTGGCATTTATAGCGTAAAATGATACATATTGGAATAATAAAATCCTGGTGTGTTGAGGCAGTAGGTTTTATGGTTGCGCTAACATTTCTCTGCAAGATGTTTCATATGTGCATCCCAGTTGTGGTCACATTAGGTCTTTATGAACTGTTCCTGCCATGCATACATTTTAAACTAGGGAAAAGATCCATCCTGATGCGGATTTCAAAGTGGTGAGGTTTAACCAGTGCGTTATGCAACATCAGCACAATAGCATGAACTATGCAGTCCTGTCATTGGGCATCACCGAAAAGAGCCTGACTGTCTTGTTTGCACCCTCCCTTTGGGTGTGTATATACATTGATGAGATCCCTTAATCCCAGCCCCTTAATCATATTTGTGGCCCTTCGTTGGTCTCTCTCCGGTATGTTTGTTGTACTGAGGAACCCAGAACAGGACACAGCACTCCAGGTGTGGCCTGACCAGTGCTGTGTAGGGGGGGAAAGGACTACCTCCCTTGACCGACTGGCAACACTCATCCTAACGTGACCCAGGATACCATTGGGTATCTTCTTTGCTACTAGGGTACATTTCTGGCTCATGGTCAATATGGTGTCCACCAGGATGCCCATGTCCCTTTCCTGCCAAGCTGCTTTCCAGCTGTGTGGCCCCGAGCCTGTCCTGGTGCCTGGGGTTCCTTCTTCCCAGGGGCAGGACTTTGCACTTCCCTTCTTGAACTTCATGAAGTTCCTGTCAGCCCATTTGTCCAGCCTGTCCTGGTCCCGCTAAATGACAGCACAACCCTCTGGTGTGTCAGCCACTCCTCCCAGTTTTGTCTCATCTGTAATTTTGCTGAGGATATGCTCTACCCCATCATCCAGAAATGACTGAAGAGTTGCCTGGAAAGAAAACTGCAATAATATTTTCTAAATCATTTAGAATACAGTTCTGCAAATGTGTAGTGAGGTTGCTGGGGTGTTCCCTATTGTGGGTTGTCTCACTGACAGCACTCAAACTGCTCACAGATGCCTGTCTCCTGCTTCAGTAGCACTTGGTTGCGTTTTTGTGATCAAATTTAGGAAAATGTTGTATATTTCATAAAAGAACTATCAGTAAATGCTTTGATGCTGGTTTTAGTCACTAAAACTAGTCTTCTTCACCCAGACTGAAAGTTTCTCGTAATTTCTGAACATGTTAAGGAGAAGATGAGTAAAAGTAAGCATGGTCTTGCTAAGGCTAATTCATGCTTGACCTACATGATTGCCTTCTGCGATAAAAGCATCTGGATCTGTGGACAAGGGGTGAGCAACAGATGGACTTCAGCAAGGCTTTTGATACTGTCTCCCAAAGTACTCCTGTATCCTAGTTAGGATGTTATGCTCTGATCAGATGGGCAGCTGGACAGGGAAAATGCTGTTTGCATTATTGGGCCAAGAGGATCATGGTTAATGGGTAGAGTATGGTATTCTACTTGGAGGCCAGTGACAAGCGAGTACCTGGGATTTTCTGATAGCTGGTCTTTTACTCTGATTTAAAATTAATTGGAAAGGAGGTTAAAGTAACAAGTTTTGGGTTCTAGGTTTTGTTGTTTTTTTGTTTGTTTTTGTCTTTTACTCCAGAGAAGGCAGGTAAGGGTATAGCCGTAGTGTCAGAGGAGGGTTGTGCTAACATACTAAGGTCTCATGCTGTGTTGAACACCAGTGGATTGCTGCTCTCTGTTCCTTCAACTAGTCCCTGTTTCTCCTTTCAAGGACCACGTGAGAAACCAAAATCCATGCCTTTGCAGTCTAGGGGCCCTAATAGATCTGCTCGTCCTCACCATATAAAATTACTTACTGCAAATCCCATTGCTTTGGGGAAGCTCTGTCTGGGCCACAGCCTGTCGCAGCAGCCTCGGGCCGTGCATCTGCAGTCAATGGGTTCCAGGCTTGCAGGTCAGAAAGCACAAACCTCGGCCGACCAGCCAGGCAGTAATGGATTAAAAGCCTCTGTTTTGGTTAACTACTAGGAAGAAGACAAAGATTTGTGCTCTAATGTGGATAAGTTAAAGTGATTGGCAACATTTTAGCGTTTTGTGTCAAGTTAAAAAGAAAGTAAATTTTCTTTTTCATTCCGTGCTGTTAATCAGCATACTTGTCTATTACAGAACTGCCTATGTTTTTTCATTGTATTGTTTGAAAAATTTTCAGAATTTTCTCCAATGGCCTTCCTAAGTGATAAAATAAGTAGTTTTATCTTTGATGTACATACATTGTTGCCAGTGTTCAGCTAGTATTCTCTGTGATATTATTGCAATACTCTGATATGTTTATTATACTTACACTAGCCTTATGGATCTTAACAGAATAAGTGTAAGGCTGACTGTCTCATTACCAGTAATTGAGAAATCTTATTCATGCTTTGGGTATTCACTTGTGTGTGATGAAATAATGGTTTGTCATGGCATTTGTTGGTCATTGCATCTTGATTTTATTGATAAATGAGTTTCAGTCAGTTTGGGAGTGCAGCATGGACATGACATAGTAGATTTGAAGACTCTCTCTCATTTTTCTTCTCTGGGAATTTAGTACTGTTGAAAACCACACCAAATTATGTTATTTTATTTTCTTTTCTTTTAATTCAGGTTAAAAATTGAATATTTTTTCTTCAATGTTAAAAATTTTTTTTCTGTGTTGGAGCTTTAAAGAGTGCATACCATTCCTAGCTTTTACTACTTCTAGGAGAAGGTAGTTCTGTGCAACTGATAGTTATGATTCGCAAAGTCCATCATGATCATTAGGCAGTTACAGGAGTCTTGTATCTCCAGGCTCCTAGGACATCCTATTCTTCTTCTCTTCTATTCCTTCTCTTTTCAGTCAGGTGGTAAAAACCAAACTAAACCAAAAAAACCCCAAACCTGGGATGTCTGAAATTGGGGACATAATAACTGCATTTATTAAGATTGTCGGTGTATCACATGCACAGTTAATTGTATCTGGTGTACATTGCACCTTGTGTCATTCTATGGGTCGGTACATGCTTAGTAAATGTGATTCATGTGGCAGGTTATGTTACACATTTCTCTGTAGAAATGCTGAATAAAAATCTGGGATCTTATTTCTATCCCTATGCTTATGATACTCAGTATCAACAATGCTGCTATGCAATTTCATTTGTTATTGAAACATTAAAAGGAGAGCAGAACTAATGGGTTGGGGAAAGTAGCATCCCTCAGGTTTTACAATTTCCAAGCACAAATTCATTAAAGCTGATCTAAAAATGAAAAAGAAAAAAATATTTTTCAAGGCATTTATTGAAACTGTACTGGAGGTGGTTTTTTTTTTTTTTTTTTTNNAACTGTTCTGGAGGTGTTTTTTTTTTTTTTTTTTAAGCTTCTGTATTCTGACTGGCTTTCAGTAAAGGCATGTATATTAATACTCACTTTTATACAATTTTATAATTGTTTGCATAAATGCTTAGTGTGAAATGAGATATAATACAAATACAATTTCAGTATTTTTGCCAGCTTTAAAATTATTTTGGAAAGCTATTTTTTAATTATGCAGGAATTTTTTATATTCTCTAAAGAACACAATCAAAAGTGTGCAAAACTTTAAATGTGAAAGTGAGAATCAAAATAATTCCTTTTCTGTAAGAGATGGAAAATCTTTTTGTTCTGAGAACAAGATTTTCTTTTTAAAGAAAACAGGCAACTTGCCATTGTGTAACAGCCATTTATAATCTAATTCTGACTTTCATAATTTCTTTAAAGGAAGTTGCTGTGTTGGTGAAGCAGCTGGTTACACTGGAAGTAGCACTGTTGCTATGTGAGTAGAATAAGTGTAACATGCAGTTAACCATCAGACTCATTTTGGTTTAAGTCTGCTTTCTCCTAAGTAAGAGCATAGTATGTTGTTGGTAGTGTCAGCACTTAGATTTCAAATTGCTTGGAAGCGCCAGACTTGTGTTGTTTCTTCTGTCATCAGTACCTGTAGGAGGGGAGAAAGCGGCCAACATGATGAATTGAGTTGAACAGAAAAGTGGTTATAGAAACTCTTGGATAAAGAGTGTGGTCAGGGAGGTTGAAAATAATTTGCTCAGCTCCTTCACTGCAAAACTGCTGGGCTGCAGTTCAGAAAACCTTCAGAGTTCAATCTGAAAGCATTAGTCTTGCAAAGACGTTAGGGTTTTTTTTTTTTTATTTCATTATCAGGGTGATCATGCCACTAGCCTTTTGCTCTGATGCAATGTCAGCTGTCTTCTTGTGGATGACACGGATGTGAAACAGTCCCGATAAAGAAATTGAAGTGGAAAAGTATAGTCAATAGTGGTTTCTGGTTTTGTTTTAGGGTTAATTTAGTAGTTGAAAGCCCTAGAGTCTTTTCTCTAATAACTGGCTAAAGCACAGGTGACAGTGTTTTGCCATGACCTGAGTCTCAGCTGCCCTCCAGAGGGAGGGGGTACTGCTGAAGCTTTCCGTGAGTGAATCCTGATCTGCCTCCGATCTCTGAATCTGTCTCTGGGGTGGTGTTTGCTGCTCTGTGCTAACTACATTGCTGCAGGATAAATTGGATTTTCTCCTTCAACTGGCTTACCCCATGGCCCCTTCAGTGCTTGAGGAGATGCCAGGGGTGAACTGGGAATAGGAGGTTTTGGGTAGGGTAGGACCTCTCCCTTTTGGGAGCAGCCAGGGTTGCATGAGCTGAACTCAGCTGTGAAAGTGCAGAGTGACTGTGACACAAAGAGGAACTATGCTCCCCAAATACCTGGATGTTGCTTCTGACTTTCCTCTATGGTCTGTTAATAAAGATGGCAAAAAACCATTTCCATTTTAATTGAATTTGAGATAGGAGATAACCTACAGAATCTCTTAGCACCCTCAGAAGTCTCTCTGGACTTTAGAGATGAGAAAACAACAGGACTTAAAGTTGAGCAAACAACAACTTCTGGTTGTGAATGTAAAGAAGGAACATATTAATCAGTGTCAGTCTCCTAAGCCACACTGTATTTTTAAAAGTACTCTACATTAGATGCAGAATGGGCATGCATTTCAAAATTTCAGTTTCTTAGTGAGGTAAGAAGAGTAAAGGCTGGGGTTTTGGAAGATAAAGTGGGGATGTTGGGGAAATGGAGGAGAATCAAGCCCTTATAGAAATGCAACAAGTCTCTGGTTGAGGGGACAAAATACATTGTTCCTTGAAAGGTCGTTCTTTTCTCTAGCTAATTCAAATGAAAAAAAATCCACTCCAACTATCCATCTTTTTAAAAGGTGATAAAATGGTAGGATTATATGCTGTCCAATTTGTTACACTGTGCTGATTTAACCACTGTCTTCTCCAGTTTTGTGCCGGTGGTATTTTTCATTATGTTTGAAGGGTAGGGACCCCATTAGTGGATGTTACTGTGCTGCATTTATTTGGACTGTAAATGCTCTTCTGAATGTTGGGCTTTGGTTATCATTGAGTTTGAATGCTTGCCTCATTTGATTTGACAGGGGCTAATGTTTTATAGTATATTTAAAAATGAAGTCAATGTTTTATAGAAGAGAAGAGCATTGATATCTGAAAATAATCATTAACAATGTCTACTGTGCCCTATAGATTATAGAGCAGTTGCTTTATGAAATTTTCCCTTTTAACTGATTAACCATCTTATTTCCAGGAAATAAGATTAAATTTCCATATGAAGATAAAGAAATTAAGTAAGTTAGCCATTCTAGAACACTACCAATGTAGGAAAAGGTTGAGCTTTTTCATCATGGGCTATGACTTTCTTCTAAGCTATATGGTCTGAAACAATTTTACCTGGTAATACATATTTTAAAAGTTTGTTTAAGAAAATCACATCGATTGCTATTGGCTGCTGTTATTACTGTATGGTACTGCCATCTGGAAGGTGGAGAAAACAATATAATAATTAAAATGATGAGGGCATACAGACACCCAATATGTTTGATGAACCAAAGTATCTATCTACCAGTAATTTATTAATCTGATACTTTATGGAGTGGTTTTTCCACAAAAAACCCCCAACCAACCAGCCAAACAAAAAAACCCCAAACCAACCAACCAAAAAAAAAACCCCACCAAAACCAACCAACCCTAAAAAACCCAAACCAAACCACCAAAAGAATTATATTCCTGTCCTGGTTTCAGCTGGAGTAAAACTGACAATCCCAAATCATTAGAAGGAATAATCTATAAAACTATAAAAAAATTAGCAAGGAAGAAGCAAGTAGGGAGAAATAATTTAGAAAAATACAATCAACAATTCCTAATTAGGTGCTCACAAAAGAAATGAACATGGTTGAGAAGTAAGGCATTAGTGCTGCGCTGACTTTAACTGTATGTTATGTAAAGACAGTGCTAGTCAATGGAAATTGTGAAGTCACTGAGGTTCTGCAGAGTCTGATTTTTAACCTGTTTTTTAATAGTTCTACCAAAGATATGGAAAACACTTAAACCCGTTACTGGTAAGTTAGAGGTAACAGACAGCTGGAGAAATAGATAAAATAGACAGTCACTGATAAAGAGAAGATATGCTCATTAACTGAACTGGGTTCAGACACACAACATATTTTTCAACATACCCAATTTTGTATCTTGAAATAGTAAATGCACACTGCATTTCCATCTTTATTCCAAGAAGCGATTATCCTTTAATGATAAAACCCTCTTTCCCAAGAACAGGGAATCACAGTCATCAGTTGAAACTGGACTCATGTTGTTATGCTTTGGCCAAAAGGTCTCATACATCCAAGAGCTGCAGTGTCGAGGTTATATTATCTCCATACTTGGCATTGTTCTGAAAAAAGGCTGGAATGTCAGTTCCAGATGGGTGTACTTCAAGAAGGACATTGAAAACTGGAGATGATTCAGGCTGGGGTTGTAAGAATGAAGGAATTGGAAGTTTGCTGCATGGTGAAAGATTTAGAGCTCAATCTGCTTAGTTTAGCAAAAGTGTGGTTAAGAGATCATTTGAT
This sequence comes from Aramus guarauna, assembly GCA_013400195.1. Taxonomy (NCBI): domain Eukaryota; kingdom Metazoa; phylum Chordata; class Aves; order Gruiformes; family Aramidae; genus Aramus; species Aramus guarauna. Next base: position 39,195 of record VXBL01008731.1, read on the forward strand.
CACAATCTTAATGTATTCATGTGGGGAGTGGAAATGTGATAACAGCTTCTCCATCTAGCAAACAGAAGTAAAATAAGAACCAACAGCTTGAAGTTTTGAAGTCAGCCAAATTAGTTTGGAATTAAGGTGCAAAATTTTAACAGGGAAGGCAGTTAAACACTGGAACAACTTATCAATTATCTCAGTTGTGGAGACATGATACTGGTCAGCTGGATTACCGGTCTGATCCCATGTGGATTTTCTTATATGCGTTCTAACAGTGTCTCTTTCATACTATTAAATTCTGAGAAACCAGATCTGTAACTTTAATGATAGCTTGTAATGTTTCAGAGTGTGAACCTTTCAGAACAAATACATGCAAAAGAATCTTTGTTTAAAGTAAAAGAGGATTCTCAAAGAACCGTTTACAATTGGTTATTTGTATCAGTTTTACCATAGCAACTTAAAACTGATCGTACCAGTTTTATCATATCAACTTAAAACCAGAGTGTACATTTTGTTCGTTGAGCTGTCATTTTGATGTATTGGACAGATTTATACTACAGTTATTGCCTCTGCTCTTTAGATATGAGTTTGCAGTGCTGGCAAAAGAAATTCAAGAAATCAGCCTACGTAACTATGGATTACTTTCCAACTGTTGAAATGCCTTTTCCTGTCTTGTTTAGCTCTGAATGTTGTCAAACCACTTCATAGTACAGTATATGGATCATCTTGTTGATAGGCCTGTGACTTGCCAGTACATCTGTGGATGAGCTACTTAGAGCCATTGATTGAGTAACTGCTAGAAAAGCAGAAGTATTAGAAAAGTACTTGAATCAGAAGGAAAGCTGTATACTTAAGGCATTGCCTTTCTGTATTCTATTATGGAGACAACACGAAGCTGCCCGAATGGAGAATGTGCTGGCGTAGACATTAAATTGAAGATCACGGCATTAAAAAAGTCTGACCTGATAGCTAACGCTGTCTTGGGCTTTTCCACTTGATGACTAATGGTACACCAGCAGTACACTATGTACTTATCTTAAAAATCAGACTGTAACTGTTCTTGAAAGATTAACATACACATTATTCTGTTTTTTTTCCTTTTCCTGATGTCTTTAGAAGTTCATGAAATTTTTTTATGCACTTTATGAAATTATAAAATGTGTATTATAAAAAATAAGGTTTTGCTGCCATATTTCTGACCAAAGGTATCTGATACTGTTTGATTCTAGGCAATTTAGCATGTAATTGCAATAAACTTCAAGATATTTGGGTGTGGTGAAGCTTTATACTCCCATCAGATTAAAAATATTTTTTCATTGTTATGTTTCACAATGAACCCAGTTTGGTTTTTTGCTTAAAAGATGCTTAGATTGCCTTCTGTATATATTGTACTATGTAATTATTTATAAAGCAAATTGTCATGTAAAACCTAAATAAGCAACATTAATCCACATGATAGTTTTCTTGCTAAAATTCTTGTTTAACAGTTTTGCTTTCAGAATAGCTATGATTCATGACTTGACCTAGGATCTGGCTGTGCAGAGATATGTATCAGTGGAGGATTTCTTTACATGTGTGTCTTTTAGTATTTTCAGGATCCAAGTTTTTACTGACTTGTTAAAAACCTTGTTCTCCTTCAGAAATGTTACAGTTTGCATTGACAGAGTAAATTCATATTCAATGGAATCAATTTTTATTCTTGATATTCACTTAAAATGGAGTGGAAGATGTAAACACTGTTATAGTAAATTTAAAAACATCCTATTAATTACTTGATTTAGACTTGTAGGTTGCTTTATCTTTCAATGAAAATGCAAGAGGGGAAAAGTAGCTAGGTTCTGACATTGCTACTGATGTCACATATTTCATACGTTCCACAAGTAGCACAAGTAAGAAATCACAAGAGCTGTAATTTGATTACATTTTGGGGGTTTGTTTTTCCTTTTCAGTCGGTGGTAAAGACTGGGCGATTGCTGATTAGCCATGAGGCTCCCTTGACAGGAGGATTTGCGTCTGAAATCAGTTCCACAGTTCAGGTACAGAGTTATTTGTATTTAAGTGTTCTGCATGGCTGAATATGGCTACTTATAGAAATAATCTTTATTACTACATTAGAAGTTTAATTTTACTTTTTGTTTTTTAAGTTTCTCTTTTACGTTTTTATTAGATTTCAGTTTTGTGGATGCTTGTTGTTTACCTGAACAGCTGAGAAACCATGTACCTACCAGGCACTGTGCATAGTATCTGCTAAGCTAGAAAATTTAACTTTCACTGAGAAGCAGGGAGGATGCGCTGTCAGATGCAAAGGAAAAATATTTATGTATGGTCTGGTTTTAGGTACTTTTTTTTACCTTTCTCATGTTTTTATCCCCAAAGCTTAAAAATACATTCTCGAAATGTTGCAATCAGACACAGAAAAAGAACCCAGGTCTGGTACAGTATAATGTGGTGTTAGACATCGTGTTCAGAGACCTCATTAGGAGAGCGGTCTACGGAAGTGGTTCATATGTAGTTATGGCGATGATCACACTTGTGTAAAGCTTATGTGCACAGAACAGCTTTGAAAGGTTGAGATGTACATCACTATCAGTTGTCCGGAGCATTAAGCTTTAACTTTTTTGGAAGTCCTTTTGAGCTTTCTGACCCGATTTATGTCAGTACTTGCATACAGATTTTCCTCTTAACTTGATTTCTTTCCTATGCACGACAGTGATACTGGTTTATAGAAACATCTAAACTAATTGTGTCCATGACCTTCTCATTACTATTTTCCCATTATTCTGTTCTTAGAGTAGTTAAATTATAGGACTAGAGAGAAATGAGATTCTAAAATTCACAAAATATAAACCATATGGGCAGTAGTTAAAGCTTGGGAATAGCCTTTTTGTAGGAAGTAATAGAGTCAATTGTTCTGGGAATGTAATTTTGAATTAAATATGCATAAGGAGTCAGAAGAATATTTTTCTTGATCTTTGTGATACAATTTCCTTTACAGAGTAATTGTATTAATTTTAATATAATTATTTTAAGGTCATTAATTTTTTCTACCAATATTTTGTCTCTGTTAAGAACCCAATATTTATCATCCTTCTAAGTAATTAGTATTTGACCTCCCTTCTTTTATAGGTAGCCTCTTTGATTAAAATAGGTCCAGTAAAGTCATAAGGTACTGCCAACCATGAGTATTGAAAGTGATGATTTTTCTTAAATTCTTACAAAACTCTGAAATAAACTCAACCGAAAGAGCCTGCCTTTTAGTGTCTTGTGTTATTAACACTTGAAGAGAAAACTATTCTAAGCTGTGCAGCAATCTCATAATTTACTGGCGTAACAAAGGAAAGCATATGTGTTGGAGAAAAAAGTGATTTGAACACAAGAAAAGCTTATCAGTAAATATTAAGAGAAGAGCATGGGATGCTCAATATATTGCTGAAACTACAAAATGAGTTTTTAATCTCCTCAGACCTCCACTAAGAAAGGTATTTAGCTGATTGATCCATCTTGGGGTTGTTTTTCATCAGAGATGTATCTTGACAAATATAAATTATTTAGAAAACAAAGTTTAAAATGCTTCACTAAAGGGCTATTTATTTCTGTCAATATTGAAAGCAAATATTTGTTTCATGGTGGTAGCTCATAATTTTATATTCATATTTTTTAGGAAACTGGGGTTTGTATCTTGAGAAATATTAGTTAATTTATCACACATGCTACCTCAGAATAAAATGAAATATAACTCTTTGGCCTTGAATTTATCCAGGGCAAGTTTCTTTCATATAAATTGGTTGACTTGAAATCCGTGTTATAACCATATTATCATTACTCTTTGTATCCATTCTTGAAGATTTTATCATCTGCACTGAAATTTTGATATTAGTTTTTTTTTTTTAAATATTCATACTGCAAAAGAGATTAGAATAATATTTATAAAGCATTACAAATTTTTAAAGAACAGTATTGCTTTAGGCATAATAAAGACCTTTCTTTGTTTATTACATTAAAACACTTGATCTGTAAATGATCTAGTTAAGTCCGTATGTCTAATATCACTGTGCTGTAAAAATAAAAACAAAAAGTGAAATTCTCTTTTGCTGGATACAATGCATACTGAGAATGCCAAAAATTGGGGATTGCAGTTGGCTTTCCTTTCCTCTTACACATGGAAGTAATAAGACTTCAATAAAGTGTGTCCAGTTGGATTAGATGGTTAGTTTCCATATTGTTATTCCATCCTTGCTGTGAGGTCTCTCGTCATAGAAATAAGGTGAATAAAAGTACATAGGTTATTTTAAAAGTTAACTGTCACAAATACTTCATGGTGATGTACACTTCAAGGAAAAGACCACGAATGCAAATAAAGGCTTTCACTCATGAACTGTAGGAGAAAACTGTATTGAACAATTTTATCTTTGCATACGGGAGATTAAAAGCAGTGTTTGGAGAGCATATTAAGTAAGATTTGTTCTCTGTCAAATACAGAATATTTTAAAAGGGCACAATATTGCATTAAGTGGTCATTTACTCTGGTTTCTCAAACATATAAAACTAAAAACAGGATGAAGTGGTGTAGTTAAAACTCTACGTGATATGACTTTGTTCTTTGTACTGATGTTTCATATGTGATCTGAAGTGAGCAAAAGATGATAGGATAAATTCAATACAGGTACAGTTAATACTTCATAGTGATGATATTCTGCATAAAAGCTTGCAAAACTGACATGTTCAGCAGAGAAGGCACTAAACTTTTGCATAAGGCATACAGTTGGAGCACAGTTTGAGAAGCCTTGGAGAAGGGCCCACTGAGATGTCACTTCCAAAATAATGAGGCATTGGGTGTGGAAATTGTCAGTACATTAGTCACTTGTAATATAAAAGAATGTAAATCCAGTATTTGTGTCCCTGTTAAAAAAAAAAAAAAAAAAAAGAAAAAGAGAGGAACAGGATGTTTTCAAAGAGGGAGGAAAAAGGGAAACATGAGTAGATTATATTAAGTTGTGTGATAAAAGGCTCTTCTCCACACACAGACATGCAAAGGAGCCCAGAGGCACAATGGCAGGCAGGGGACCTCTGATAACCCAGTCTGGGAAATGGAGCCCTGACTCAGCTCCTGCCAGGGCTGTGTCCAGCCTCAGCCCCATGGGCCAGGGCAGGGACACCCAGCACCAGGAGTGAGGGACACTCTGGACCACTCTGCAGACTGAGGGGGCTTGCTGCCTGCCAGCGTTTGGGGCTTACGGGATGCAGAGAGGAGCATTTTGGAATCATACAAGACTTAAGGGGTGTTTAGAGGAGGGACCAAAGGTGGAGAGAGGTGGGGACCTAGGTGGTTTGGGGAGGGATGTGGGAAAATTGAGAGATAAGGGGCTAAAAAGGACTGGCTACATATAAACAGGCTGATTGGTATGACTGGCCATACCCTGTGCCTAATCAGTATTATGTGTCCTTTCTTCTCATTAAATTCCATTTCTAACTATGTTCTTGGGTGAGACTCTATTCTGTGTGCATGTGTGTGTGTGGAGGTCTAAGTGCCGGCCACCGGAGTCAGAACATGAGTCATCAGGGCCAGTGTGCCCAGGGTGCCAGACTGACAGTGGGTGAGTGTGTCAGGGCCTGTCACTAGCAAATACCGAGCTGGACTGGCTGGGGGTAGGTTAAGGGAGCCAGGTATCACATTTATCTATGTGTGTGTGTCTCTGAGTCAGCTGGAGAAGTTGGCTACTGGAGGAACCAAGATGTCCAAGTCAGCTACTGGAGAGACCATAGGGTCTGAGGTCAACTGAGAGATCCAGTGATGTGTGTCTGGCAGTGACTGAGACAGCAAGGGAGATAGAGGATCCAGGGCAAGCTACTGGACAGACTGCAGTGTTGAAGCCCACTTACTACAGGGATCTGTAGCTTCTGTGTCTCTGTGTAGTAGTGTCTAAATTGAGATGAATGTCTGTCCTAGCAGCTGGAGTAGAACTGTGAGTAGGGGCTTCTGTAAGCAGGTGCCAGCAACTGGAGAGACCAAGGATCTTGGTCTTAGGAATTTATATCAGGGTAATGCAAGTGTATGCTGTATTATTCTACCTTTCACTTTTGTTAATCTTGTAATCACTTAATTTGTCTATCAAAAACTGGCAAATATCATAGAATCATAGAATGGTTTGGGTTGGAAGGGACCTTAAAGACCATCTAGTTCCAACCCCCCTGCCATGGGCAGGGACACCCTCCACTAGACCAGGTTGCCCAAAGCCCCATCCAACCTGGCCTTGAACACATCCAGGGAGGGAACACCCACAACTGCTCTGGGCAACCTGTTCCAGTGTTTCACCACCCTCATCATAAAAAATTTCTTCCTAATATCCAGTTTAAATCTACCCTCTTTCAGTTTAAAACCATTAACCCTTGTTCTGTCACAGTCGCTCCCCTGGAGAACACGGTTGGCTTTGTGGGCTGTGAGCACACATTGCTGGGTCACATTGAACTTCTCATCCGCCAACACCCCCAAGTCCTTCTCCTCAGGGCTGCCCTCAATCCATTCGCTGCCCAGTCTGTAGTTGTGCAGGACCTTGCACTTGCACATCTTTTAAGTGTCTACTGTTCCAGAGCTACTTATAGGTGAGGTTGACCAACCTATAAGTGTGCTATTTCTCTAATTAAAACAATGTTTCTGAAATTAGGTTAAGCTCTAATCCATGGCTGTCTTTCAATAGTGCCCCTGTGGAAAAAAGCTACCTTACAGAGCAGCATCTTGTAATCCCACCTCCTCCTTATCATTCTTGTTTTAGCAGCAAAATGAAAATGATAGTGTGATACAATTTCAGAAAGAAGTGCAAGACTTAGTAGGGGACTATGAAGCAATAGGTTCTACAAGGGAAAATGAACTCAGTTGTGTGAAGAGCTCCTCCTTGATTTTCAAAGTCTTTCATGCTTGCAACGGTTGATAACCCTTTTATCACATCTCTCTGTAGCTGCTACTGTCTCATCAGCGTTCCAGTTTAAGTTGTTATGTTTTACTTTTTTCTTACAACTAAAGGGATTATTAGTCTAGGTTGCTTTTACTGGGATGAGCTTTTGAGCATAGCTGTATTGATCTCTGTAGAAAGATGAGTTCATTCTGAATGGAGCACTCCTGTTGAGCTTACAGTGTGAAGAGGGTAAGGAATCTAAACATAAAGCTGCAATCCTGCAGTAACCAACCATCGTCATTTGCAAGAATGCTGTAGATGATAACAAAGGCTTTGGTTTCAATAATGAGTAGTTACTGAAAGGCTCATCTGGAACAGACTCAAAGGTGATCGTTTCTTCTTTAAGAAGTCATTACCATCATCTTTTTGTATTATTTCAAAATTACTTGTCTTTTACTCTGGGATGTAATATATTAGAAAGCTAAACTTACACTGAAGGTCTTCTGAATCTTACTGGGGTCTAAGCAACATACCAGATTTGAAGAGAAATCTCAGATTCTGTTTTAGAGAGGACTTAAATGAAACTTTTTTTCCTTTCTTCTAAAAGCAGATGGATTTTCAATTTGAAATCTCAAACACATTTTGTTTGTACATAATGTATTAGAAGACAGTTTTTGAAATTTAGGTATGGCTGAAAATTTCATGGCAATCTGAACAATGCTGTCTGTTTTTTCATTAAAAACATTTTGAATCATACATTTTTGAGAGAAAGTTCATCTAAGCCTGAAACAAATAGTTTTGGTTTTTTTTTTTTTAAATTGAATTTTTAATAGTCACTAATATACTATACAGTTCTTGCCATTTTCTGGTTTTATGTAACTTCGGTGTATGATAGAATGTGCACATATTTTGCACATTTGAAGCTATTCTGCTTAATTTCTGGCACATTTGGGTCCAATAAACAGCAACTGCTTGACCGTAAGACTTTATCAGCACTGAATTGGCCTAGTACAACATGTAACGTTTGTTCTTGTTATTCAGGTCACCTTTCTTGTCATTCTTTATACAAACTCCCTCTCAGCCAGACCCAATATGCAAAACCTATAGTACTGTTCTGAGAAGTGAAGGCAATTTGGTGGAGAATATATTTAGCAATTGGAAATTGTGGAGAACAGAATTAAGATCACTGGGGAAATTTATAGGTTGTTGCTGAAGATACGCGCCTGTTGGGAAAGGATTAGGATGTGTGTGCTGACTCATGGCTTGATTTTTTATTTCCTAGTTTTTAGGGCTTGTACATCAAATGTCAAAAAACCCCTAAAAACTACTAAAACCATTTCTGCTTTCTATGGGACTAGATGTGGAAAGGCTGTATGATGGTTACAATACTGTGGTGGTTACTATATTCTGGTAGGTCTGAAATAAATGTAGGGAATTAACACGTACCATCTGACATTGATCTTGCAAATACAGAAAATGCATGTCACAGGAACGTCTTGGTGGTTTCTACATATTCTCTACAAATAATGGTTAAATTATCAAAAAATCAAAAACTATTACTAAATTTGAATGTTTTCATTTAATGAATTTAAAATTCCATTTTGATCTTTGTGTACATCAATAACATTATAGCAGCATACACCATGAAAATTCAAGAAATGGATGTGACAAGGTGTTAGCTGGCCTGGTAAAGATCATTGCTATCTATAAAATAACAAGTCAGTACGGTGTTTTTTGTAGAGGGGTGCACAGATGTAAAAAGGAATATATTTTCTTCATTCTTGCAAGAACAGAGCAATTCTGGTTTAATTGTGCTTTTCTGTCTTAGTCGCACAGTTTCTTTTCTTATTGTCTAGTAATTACTTTGCCCCTGGGCATCTGGCTACACCTTGTGAGGATCAGGGGAATAGGGGATGTTGGGTCCGCTACCACTGAAATGTACAGGTGACCAGAGCTCAGACCTCAGGAGTCCTTCCAGAGGACTCGGGGTGTTTCTCAGAGTTTCACAGGAGTTTCAGTCTTACAAAAGATTGACGTTTATCAGGGGATAGGTCCTAGCAAATTCAGTGAAACAACCCGTTTCTCAGACTTAAGTTACATGATCTTATTTTTTCAGTTCTTCAGTTCTGTATCTAAAAATTTGATATAATAACCTTTGTCTATTTGGACTGGTGGTGCTTTAGATTTCCTCCTGCTGCTGCAAAATAAGGCCTAATCTCTAGTAAGTGGTGTAATTTCCTGCTAGTGTGTGACATTAGGAGAAACTATTAGGCGAGGTATTTTTGTGAGAAGCATTTAAAGAAAAGGAAAAGTAGATATATCTAGGAATGCTTTTCAAAGATGTAAGAGTTTCAGAGCAATTGTATTCTGAAGCAGGGTGCCATAGAAAGAATTTGCCAAAAAAACAAAAAACCCCCTTTGACAACAAAACCAACAAAAATTTCAATGATTTCAGCAGTATGAACATTTAAAGTAAAATAGCCCTAAGTCTGATATTGGACAGGAACTGTCTTAAATAACTATTATTTTAAAGAGTCCTAATGAAAAAAAAAAAAAAAATCCCCTTTCCAACAAAATGCTTTCAGAATGTTTGAACTGAATCATTTTTCATGCTATTGCATTATCTGTCTTTAGAATTTGAGATGTTGAAATATTCCAAACAGTCCTATTATTTCAGTTTTCTCATGAACTGAACTTACTCCTAGTGAAGCTGTGACAGTCCTCCATGGCTCTTTGTGGTGATTTGAGGAAGTGATTACAATGCTGTACTCCAAAATACATGTGAGACCAGGTTTGAGTTTCAGATTACGCATCTGTGTCTGTACTTAGTGCAATAAGAAACTATTAATAACTTGAAGTGGTCTGTGAGGTTTATTTTGAAATGACAGTGAGTAACATCGAATCTTGTGCTGGTGCCACTTAAAATCTAATTTTAATGAACAGGCTGTAAACCTGCATGAAAGTCTATCTTTATTGAAAGCAATGCTTCCAGAGTAATTGTTTTTTATTTTATATTTAAATAATTTAATGCTCACAATATGTGTTGAAGAAAATTGCCTTTTGAACTGCCCATTGAGATATAATGGAATGTATACGTCTTAAGAAGTTGGAGGAGTTTGAGGTACAAATTGTTAGAACTACTTAATTATAGAAATGAAAGAAATTTGAAATAATTCTCTATTCAGTTGGAGAAATAGTAAAAAAGATGACTCAAACACAGTTTTTTCAACTTGATTAAGAAAGATGACTGAGCACAGGCCAGCGTCAACAGCTTTTTGTAGGACAGAGGCTTTTTTCACTATTGAGTTCCATTTGATGGAATGGCTGAACAAAGATTAATATCTGCACTAAATGTAACACGGATACCTAAGCAAAAGACATGCTAAAACATGTAGGTACAGGACTATGGTTGTTCAGATGACAAGAAAATTACTAAATCTGAATTCATGTTTTGTAAGTTTGCTGTGACCGAATCACAATAGGCAATAAAATTGGAAGAGATGAAATATTGACACAATGTAGTCCTTCATTTGCTATCCTATTTAGCTTTGTTTGCTGCTTTCACTCTTTTAGCCCATCTAGCAGGAATCACAAACTATAAAAGCCTGATTTTGTAGATCACATCAGTTTCTGTCACTAGGAGCGCGATCTAGGAAATGCTGGCATAGAGTATAAAGAAGGGAAGGGAAGTCAATTCAAGTTGGGTGTAAAATGTGTAATATTACCATAGAAAAAGAGTAGTGATTTGAAGGAAAAGAAAATCAAAACATATAGCAATAAGCCAGAATAATGGAAAAGAATGTTGGGAGTAGTAAGGGAAATACCATCAACGTAAAGTTGCCATTCAGTGACAAGTCTGAAGTCTTGCATAGTGTTGAATGTCATCAGCATATTGTGGTAAGCAATGTAGAAAATAAGTGAATAGACAAAATGTAACAAAACCAGGATTTGTCAAAGGAAATAAAGCTGTATCGTTCATCAATGAAAACTGAAGTTTGTGTACTAAAAAAAATGTTAAAAAAATAAAATTTGCCAGTGATACTGAAAAATTCAGTAAAATCAATATGAAAACAGATCTTTCATATTAGAGATTTGTCTTATGAATTTAATGTGAATCTTTTACACTTACTATCAAAGAGTTATTCTGTATCTTAAAGAGCTTTCTAAAGAGCTTGGATACATGCATAAGTATTTGAGATTTTCTGTTTTCTTTTGTACATAGAAGATCAAGTTTTGTGCCTTGTACTCCACTTCTAGACCTTTGCCTGTTGCTGCTTGTGAGATTCTCTGCTGCAATGCCTGCACAGCACTTGGTGCTTGCCAGCCCAGCAGTAGCGATTCAGTGGTTGTGTTTGTCTGGCAGAGGTGGTATTTTTCTGAACCTATATCACTTTCAAAAGAGAACCAAAACCCATCACAAGGTTCACAGGGTAGTGCCTGTATTTTCTCTACATTAACTCTGATGCCAAAATTGTTCTGGATGTTATACCAAAGTCTCTTATTATACAATTTGACTCACTGTCTGGAAGTATCTTAATTTTCATCTTGTTTCATGTTCTGATACCTATGACCCATACAGAAGTCTTGTTTCATAACTGTAAAAAAATGCAGCAAAAGATGAATGGACTTGCAAGAATCTTTCTTCAATGTTATCATGTCATAAAGTCCAATTTACTCATGAGACTGTGGACTTATTTTACTTCTGGTGGACATAGGAAGGAACAAATCTCTCTAAAATGCAAACAGAAAGATCATTATAATAGTGGCCTGTGTTATCATTTCAAGCTACAAGGGAGTGTTGTGTTCCTCTAGTTTGGAATAAATTTTGTACTGAGGAGAGAAAAGTGGTCTAATGAATTGAATATAGCCAGATATTAAATGGGACACACAGTAATCTGTCTGTACTGTGTAAAACTCCCAAATACATTTCTTAAAATAAGCAAACAACCCCCAAATCCTAAAATAACATTCCAGTTGGAAAATGAAGTGCTCCAAGATTGTGGTGGATTTTTGTAAGATCTGCCCCAAAACGCACTCTCTAAAGTTGTAAACAGAGTGTTTCCATGTCCAATTAGTCCAGTCTCTAGACACAACAAAAATCAAAATGTCTTATTCATCTGCAGCTCAGCTTGAAGTCTCTTCAGCTGAAGAAATGCTTCATGGAAAGGTCCACGTAGGAGCGGGCATGTGTGCTAAGAGATATTCCACCCGTGAGGCTGCTCATGCACACTCGCCCCTCTTGTTTTTGGGGTCAGTCTCATTCCCTGCATGAAAGGGACCACAAGCCAATGCCCACTGCAGGCAGCGTTTCAGCCAGCCACTTCTGGCACATCGTTCTGATGGCAAATGATTAACACAAGCTTGAATCCTGCTTGTGCTGGTTTGGACATGGGTTTCTACACAGTTGAGCGTGTGCCCTGCCTACTGTGCTATGGATCTGTCCTGTCTAAAAGTTATGAGTTGGAGTAAGCTTTTCCTGTGTACCGTGGGAGTATCCTCACTGCCAGCGGGAGCTAAAGCTGTTTCTTTTTTTTCTTTCTCTAGAGAGGTAGAGGCAAGAATGAGACAAGAGCTTGGCAGTTTCTGTAGTCACTGAAAGGAGAGGGAGAGTAAGTGCTGCCTCATTACGAGTCTTTAATCGGGGAGAGAACAAGGCCACTGGTAGGGTTTTTAGGGGCCATTCCCAGTGCATGAGAATAAACATGTGCCCTCTTGGAGTACGCTGCTGTCATGGTTTTACCCCAGCTGAGCACTGTGTAGCTGCTCACTCAGGATGGGGGAGAGAATCGGAAGAGTGAAAGTGAGAAAACTCATGGGGTGAGATAAAGACTTTCATAGGTAAAGCAAAAGCCATGCACACAAGCAAAGCAAAACAAGGAATTAATTCACCACTTCCTGTCAGCAGGCAGGTGTTCAGCCATCTCCAGGAAAGCAGGGCTCCTTCACACCTAACGGTTACTTGGGAAGACAAATGGCATCACTCTGAATGCTGCCACCTGTCTCCTTCCTCTTCCCCCAAGCCCCTTACATGCCAAGCATGACGTCATATGGTATGGAATATCCCTTTGGTGAGTTGGGGCCAGCTGTCCCGGCCGTGTCCCCTCCCAACTCCTTGTGCACCCCCAGCCTCCTCACTGGTGGGGTGATGTGAGAAGCAGAAAAGGCCTTGGCTCTGTGTAAGCACTGCTCAGCAACAACAAAAACATCTCTGTATAACAAAACCATCTCTATATTATCAACACTGTTTCCAGCACAAGTCCAAAACATAGTCCCGTACTAGCTTTGCTGCTGTGGGATGGGAGGTCACGGACAGGAAGGGTGGGTAGGACGACAGGCGTGTGCTGGTAAACAGCTCACAGTGGATGGAGCAGGGAAAGCTGAAGACAGTGGGCAGCTTGAGACTGCCGGCTTCTCCAGACATACATTTGTGGTAGGCAGCACCCAGCAAGATCAAGCGCTTTTTAGGAAGGCATTCAACTGAGAAAAAATATTTTTAAAGCTTGGCATTAACTTGTACGCTTTCTATAGAGTTACTTATTTTCAAGTAATATATTGAATACATGCTTTTGGCACTGAAGCAAAATAGCCCTCTTCTGTCAGTTCTCAGCTGTGCTGTCTGTTAGGCAAGGGGCAGCGTTTATTCCAGATGCATCCAACCCCGTTTCCCTTCTGTCTGAACTGGTGTTCCTGCGTTGGTAGGGTAGGCAAGCGTGCAGCCCAGTACTTTTTCATTTCTTATGCCAGTTCTTGAAGAGGTGCAAAGAGTTTATCCCAGGACAATTCAAAGTGGTAAAGTGGCAGAATACACTGAGAGTCATTGTGGTTCAGTGAAATCAAAAGTTTTGTCTACTGAACAAGTTCAGTGTTGGATTCATCTTAATCACTCGAGTGTATAGTGTTAGGTATGTTCTTAGTGTATTTACTGAGGACATTTTTTCCACATTCTGTTATTTAATTTGGCATGCAAATGTTCATATGCCTGAGGCTGAACTCCAGCATCATTGTCCTGCTGATACATCCATGTTCATTCACAGTAATTTATAACTTTGCACAATGTGTTTGGCCTTCCATAGACTAATTATGAAAAAGACCAAAAATATGGGCACTGAGGCAGAATTAAAATTTTCTCTTTGCTGTGCACTCCCCTCCTGTTTGCAGGTTCATATGTCTTGCTGTTAGAAATTGTCCTACAGGAAGGAAATAATTTGTGTTTATAATTACTCTAAGGTACAGTTTGCATTTTCAGAAATACAATTTTAATTCAAACTGCTTTGATTAGAACTACATTGTGATTGTAACATTACATTTCTGATAGCCCATGGAGCTGATAGAAATGAGAAGGTTTTGCTCCATTAGTGAGGAGGGCAAAAAACCTTCCATGGACTGTATATCCTGTGTTTTCTGGGCTGTGATGTGGTGATATTTTTCCACTTTTGTCTGTAATACCATATTATAGTTCAGTAACATCAGCATTTTTAACTGGTATATAAACATAACTAATGATGATTTGGGAAGACATCAAAATCACAAACTTTCCTATAGCAATTTGGGGTAAATGTTAAAGCCGTTATTGAGCAGGCCTCTATATTATACCGTGTCAGATTGCCAACTTGTTGTTTAATTCAAATTAATGTAAAAAAATCCCTTCCATTTTAATAGGCTTTGCAGTGCTTTTAAACTCTGACTCTAATCTGCTCAAAATGATCTGAGGCAGGATTCTAGAATAAGGCAACTCTGCAAAGTAATTACTAACGCAAGGATATTTAACTTCTCTTCTGCTCGAACACCTAACAATACTGGTTTTAAATTGCTTTATTTTGTTTGGCATTATCTTTTCTTCTGAACAAGTTATGAGTCGCTTTAGAACTCCAAGTAAGTGGGGCTCTGAACAGCAATTTATGATGGCGTGCCCAGGAGTCCCCTGTAAAAGTGTGGTAATGACCTTTCTTCCGATTTCCAGTGCTATAAAAAACTTCTTGGGTGGTTGAAATCACTCAACCTTTGACATAATTTCTCAAAACACTTCAATGGGATGCTAGAATCCTTTATTAGCCACAGGTACAGCAACTTAATAACTACTAAGGCACCCTGGCAAGCCAGGATAAAGAATAATGGGGAGTTTTTTAGTTGCATTGTATGTCAGATTTACTTCTTTGGAGCAGACACTCAGTAATTTGTCTTATTTACTTAAAAATTTACTTTAGTGGCTTGGTTTGGGGTTGTAAAGTGTTGATTCACGAAAACATATTGTTCTATTTTTTTCTGGCCATTCCTATTTTACTATGACCATTAGTAATGGTCTGGCTAGACCATCAATTTAGATCAGCAGACGTAGTTCAGAGTAGCATGACTGGAGAAGAGTGGCCTGTGGCATATAAAAATCTGTGGAGAATAGAGGGGAAAATATAGTACAAAACAAAAATCTATGCTTGCATGTTAATGGCTCACTGGTTTTTAAAATACTATATGTAAGGAATATTGCTTTTTTTCCTTTTCTGACAGGTTTACTTTAATTAGTACTTAGAAGTCCTGTAAAACAGTGTGTATTTATTGATGTTTTATGTATGCACACAAGAACAAATTATTTCAGTTCCATACTGAATGTATTCATAGGAGAGGATGTAAAAAGAACCTCCTGAACTCTTCTGTGCTTCTGTGCCCTTCCAGAGTGCTGTTAATTTTATACTATTGCTGTTGGCTACCTTCAGATCTTCAATACAGAAGAGAAAATGGCGGCTGCAGTTTTACTGCCTAAAGGAACTAGCCTAAGCAGCTTCTGCTGCGGGCTTGAGAAGGGCACTGCCGCCTCTCCCTGGGGACAGACACAGCTTGTCAGTGACCAAGTGTCACCCTGGCTTAACGTCTCAAATCTGGATACATGACTGTAGGGTAAGTTACGATAGTGCTGAGTTTCTGTGTGATAGCTTAGATAGGCACAGAAAAAGAAATTTTGGAATAGTCTTTTTCTTCATCCAGCAGTCCTTTTTAATGAAAACAGACACGTGTTCATCGCTATCATGTAGGAATGTAGCAGTTAAAAAGCTACAATTAAAAAGCTACAAAAGCAATTAAAACTGATTAAGAATTCCTAAGTAGCAGATGTAAACTCTGAATTAGTTCCTGAGAAAAAGAAAATTGCTAATTTCAGCCAGTTACATGAGAAGAATAACAACACTGAAAAAGAGCCCTGCACATCCCTCTGTTCCTGTGGCCTTATCTATGACGATGCTTTAAAGTGCTAGAGAAAGGTATATTGCACACTGTAACACCAGCATAAGAGAATGAAGATGAATTAGTCTCCTAGCTGTAGATATAATTAATATACTGTATAAAGGCAGTGCCTGTGATGGTTTATGGAGTTGTGCTGTGTTTGCTATCACAGTGGCATTTTGAAAGTGCAGCTTTATGGAAAGAGCAATAGCAGTACAGGCATCTGTCTACATCCCACTGGAAATGTTTGTCACTGTTACCACACTTAACAGTGAACATCTAAGCAGGAAACGAAGTTATAGGCACACATAGAGCAAATCATTCTACTGTCAGTTGTCTCACAAGGAGTAAAATCAATGAGGATTTAATGTTAGACATGACTGTGTCAGGAAGGAAGGTCTGCTCCCACTGTACCAAACACTGAAGCAGTCATTTTAATAAAACACCCTTCAAAGCTGAAAAAGTTTCTCTACAAAAGAGCAAAAACCATCTTTTATTAATCTATATATGGAAATTTCTGACTCTGGAAAAGTTGATCCGTGTAGCTGGAATTGTTCCTAATATACATTGGCTTGGAAATAATATTTTTCTCCCTGTCATCACTGAAAAAGTGCCTTTTGTCTGTGTTATGGCAAGTGGAGTTCTGATCACCCAGCTGCGTTTCGCTGAAGCACTGAGCGTGCACGAATGACCAGCAGTGCAGTAACTTTCACGTCTGAGGAGTGTAAGTCTCTTCTTGGATGGAAATCAGAAGCGGGGGGCAGAAGCGTTTCACTCTCTCCTATCATTTGATGAAAAAGTACCATTTCTCCTGTACATTTTAAAGAAACTGCTATCCTACATTTAGGGTAATGCAGATTAGGAAGGAATATAGATAAAATGTAGCTTTCTACTCAAGATAACATTAAAAAATAACTTAACTCTTGGGAAGGGAGGTGGTAGGAAATGCAAGCTGCTGAGATTTCAGAGCCATTATCTGGATGCTGTATCCACTCCCTCCCCATGTGCCTCTGGCACTACCAACTTGCCTTTAAGTCACCCAAGGTGAAAACGTAGGCCCGGGCGATGAAGTCATTGGAATTAAGATTTCATTCTGAATACCTCTTTTTTGGTATTCCACTTCTTTTACGAGTCAGTGTGTGGAGAGGATGGTTGGCCCTAAGTGTTGCCTGTTAATTTTTTTTTCCTTTAACTCATTGCATATGTATCGGATTTGAAAGCTTGAGTTCTTTACAGCAAAAACTACAGTGCTTTGCTTTTTTGTACCTTCTTTTGTTCAACCGACATCAATAGTTGTACTGTGCATCGATGAATAACCTTGCAACAGTAAATCCCTGAAAAGAGCAGTGTCATTGAGCAAGGAAAATACCAAGAATGTACTCTAATATGACATTTTAATGAATAATATTATCGAAATATTACTAAAAAAATGAATGTCACCAGGTCTTCTAGAAAGGAAATGTCTCACATTTTCACTCTCTAGTTTTACTGATTGCAGCAATGTTATATCAGAATCTTGTATGTCTTTGTACTTTATAATACATGAATAACCAGAGTTTATTGTATATGTGGAGGCATAAATGAAGCTATTTAGCAGGCTTAGAGTAAACTTGTAACTCGGACACATTTATTTAAATGTTGTGCATTTTTTGAGAGGACACAAGTTTCCTCAGCACAGTGATTCAGTTCAAAATCGCACCCACATCAAAAGGTAAAAGGAGCAGTAAAGAAAGAATCCTCATTATCCATTAGTCCTTCAATAATGCAAGTTAACTATTAGAAGTCTGTTTTGCCTTGCTGGAAGTTATAAAAGGCAATGCAATGCATTTATGGACATCACACAACCCTCCGAAAAATAGGCCACGGTTATGGTGGGTCTGTCGTGGAGAATCAGAGAAACTAGTATTTTTTTTTTTTTAACCTTTGGTCTTAAAAGCCATTTTTGAGACTATGCAGTTTTTATTTTTTTTATCCTTCTCCTACATAGGATTTTTTTTTGTAAGGGGTCTGTTGTTTTTGTTTCTATGGTACACGTAGTTAGACTAAGAAGTTTGTATGTGGTTACCTAAATATATG
This sequence comes from Aramus guarauna, assembly GCA_013400195.1. Taxonomy (NCBI): domain Eukaryota; kingdom Metazoa; phylum Chordata; class Aves; order Gruiformes; family Aramidae; genus Aramus; species Aramus guarauna. The sequence continues at coordinate 57,356 of VXBL01008731.1, forward strand.
GCCTGACAAAAAAATTCACATCTGTCCTGAAGCTAACTGAAACATTCCTGCTGGCTCCTTTCTCTTAGAACTTCTCATTCCTGAAAAACAGTGATTATCAAGTATATGAAAAAGGTAATCTAAGTATCTCCTTGTTCTTCCTTTTGAAGTTGATATTCCATAATTCATCTCCTTAAGAAGTAAGAGAAAAATGACATAATCACAGTGATACTTTTTTCGTAGGAAAGTACTGAAAGAAAAAGAAAAGAAGCGTTACATCTCAATGCCAGTGACATTAGTAACTGGTATTTATCTGTATTTAAGTTTTCTGTTCAAGGGTAATTGAACCACTGAGATCAACAAGTCATTGGTTAACTTCGGCAGGGCCAGTATTTCAAAACTCTATAAAGGAGGTTTTCTAGACTAACTGAAATCTTTAGCAAGGTACTTTTTGAGAGACATCAGGTTTTTACACAGTGGCTTTGCACTCATAACTGTGTGACTGAAAAGGAGTTAGGTTTTGTGTACATATATGCCCCTTTATTTACTGGTTTGAGAATCTCTTTGAAATTTAGAGTGCTTTAAAAATAAGAAAATAAGAAACTGTGTTGTTTAAAAGATTCTCTTAATATGACTTGTAGTTTTGGGAGTATCTTATTTCTTCTGAGACAGCAGCAGTCTCATGGTTAACAGTGATGTGTTTCATGGTTTACAAATTAAATGATTAAATCTGGCTTCCCAGGGACAGAGATTGCTACTTGGCTTGCACATGTATTATGCTAATAGGTACAAAAATCTATTATGCTAATATAGCCAGAATTTCTTTTGAAATAAGACTAAAATTAACATTTGGAATAAAAATTACTTTTCATTTCCTTCTCTCTGATTTATTTCCTCATCTGTGGGCTGAACTTGCCCCAGGGCAAGCTTTATTAATAGGTGGGGTGGCTTGCAAAAAAGGATAGCCGAGAATTATTGCAAGCTGTGTTTCAGGCGTCTTTCCATACTAAATTCAGAGTTTTCATATGTCAGGAATATGCACCTTTTAATGACTTAACTTGTGGAAAGTTGTCTGACTTATGTGATTATGTGAGTACGTAATTTTTGGCCTCCTATGGTTAAAAACATTGCTTTTTCAGCAATTGTTTTAGTTAAAAGATGCAGGTGATAATCTCTACCATGCATATAACAGTTGTTGGACAGTGGAATATCCAATATGGTAAAATAATGTTTTTTCTGTTAAACTAATCATATATTTTGTAGTTAATATGTGCAAACAGTCTAATAAAAAGCAAGCAGGAATAATTGAAACTCCACTCTGATCCTGTGGTGAGACTATTACTCATTATTGCTTCTTCTGAACACCACAGCTAAATACACTCTAGATGGCATCACAAAATTAGCTAGTAATTTCAAGAAAAATACCACATATCAGTTTTAAAGTGTAATAAAGAATTATAGTGATATATACCAGAGTTGTATTATGAAAGCTGTTGAAACTTTTACAGCCAAGCGACTTCATATTGCAAAAATGAATTTCTGGTCTGAGTTGTGGTGGTACACGCTACCATTTGAATTAAAGAAGAAAGAAAAATATGCAGCTGAAACTTGCATTCCCGTGTTAGTAACTGAGACCATGATCAGAATAAAATGCATTTATAAGCATACAAACATGCATTGCAAAAGAAAATCTCTTCACTAATCTTGACTGCAGCCCAGTAGTTAAATAAAATTGCAGAATATCTTAAATAAAAGTTTTGCAGTGTTAAATAAAATGGAGTTTTGTTATTGAAGTTTACAGGCTACAAAATTTTATAATTGCATGGATAGGTTTCCTTTAATCAGCTCTTAAGATATGAATCATGCCTATATTTTATACTATTAAAAATAAGTCCCTTCACTGACATTTATAAAAATTTTCTGGTAAAAACAAAAGCTGCTTGGTTGCATACGTTCCAGCATTTTACTGTGGGATGCGGTTCTGTGTACCGTTAGTCCTGCTCCGAGTCATTAGCTGGGAGTTGTGCTAAAAATATGATGAAGATCACTTACACCTGTGGAAGTGATTCAGGTTTATCAGACTTGAAAAGCCTTTTTCAATATTAAAAATGGATTGCAATGTGAGATCCCAGCCCTCTGTTTGCATGCTGAAAGGTATTGTCCCGGCTTGAGCTGGGAGCCCGGTGCTCGCTGCCTTAAGAGTTGTCTGGCACTTTAAAAACTCGGTGATACAAGTGCTAATTATCAGACCTTGCATAACAGGAATCTTAATCCAGTCCTGCTTCTGCAATGGTTAAGGTTGAGTAGCACTGAGAGGCGTATAAATAGTGCCAGTGATTGCGGTGTTTCAAAACAGGGCTGACGGAAATTGTGAAGTATGTAAGGGCCAGTGTATAGGTTACTTCTATTCTTGATTGAATGTGACAACACTAATATCACAGCCAGGATCGCAGTGAAAGTAAGCACTTAAAATGCTGCTCTAAAACCATCAAGAAGGTCTGAAAAGCTCTAAGAGCATGGAATAGCATTAGGAAAGGCTGTTGTTTCATGGTTTACTGGGTGTACAGATCGTTTTGCCGGCGGCAAGTTACTCTGTTGTGACGACTAAGTTAAACACACATATATTTCCTTTTTACTTTCCCCATCATCACAAGCAAAGGGAGGAAAGCCTCTTCAAATAGCTCTTAAGTTTATTCAATGCATGTGTAATATATCCATAGGAATTATATGAAGCATCTGCCTCCTGAGAGGGAAAGCACGACTTGGACAGCCACAAATGACATGACAAAAAAGGTTGTTCAAAGTATCAAAACAGCCCAAACCCTTCTTCTGTCAGAACTAAAATCTCCTGTGGTACAAATCCATTGGCTAGAGTGGAGTCACGCTGCATGTTAAGCTTACAAACGTGTTTGCTTGAATACAGCATAATGGCATCATTTTGAATAAAAGCCAAAGGTGGTATCTTCTCCCTCCCGCACTTTGATATCTTTTGAGGACTAGAAGGAAACCCCTTGGTTTTCTTTAAGAACTGTCATTTACATCTGCTTCAAATGCTGGAGCCTTACCAATTTCCTTAGAAATAGGTGCATTGTGCAATAGCTTTATTCCTTGTAAGTGACAGTTTATGCAAAGGCATAAAGGCAAATTCCTGACTGTATTCCAGGCAGCCCCACTGCTTAGGAGTCTTAAACTTTCATCATTGCTTCCCAAGTCAGTTGCAAAATAATTTAATCTGTGTTTGCTTTTAATTTTGCCATAATTTATTAGCGGAAAATATATTAAAAACACAAAGCAGTTGAGGAAGGTGGCTGATATAAAGAGTTTTCAAATTACTATGCATTTTGGCTTTACAGCTGAAGTGATTAAAACCAATCATATTGCAACATGCCTTTTTGGTCCTCTGACTGAAGTGGAAATGTTTGTGCTTCCTGGAACCTTAGGGTACAGAAATCGGAAGGAAAAAGAATGGAGAAACATGGCTGTAGATTTTACTGGCAGATTTTAAGATTGAAAATAAACAGTGAAATAAATATTATTTTGCTGTGCTTCCAAAATGGAAAAGCTCCTCCTAATATTTTTTAGCTGTAAAAGGATTCCTCAATTTTTTGGGAAGGTTTTGTTCTTCCCAAGATTTCAACTGGATTAAGTCACATGAATGATGCTGAACTGCTGGTATACATAGATCATGGAAAATCATGCCAGTCATTGCATTAAGCTTCTTATATAGGTGATTTTTTTTTCCCCTGTACATTTTGAAAAAAAAACATTTTTTTTTTGGATAACAAGAAATAATAGGAAAAGCTAATTTGTGGAAGATGTGTGCAAGTGTGCTGCCTTCATACTGTTCTCTTATTGTTATGCTTGCAAAAAATCACAGGTTTAGGGTAGCAGTTCTGCTACAGAGTCATGTCTATGTTCGGTGCTAAAGGTCAGATTGAATTATTCCTATATAGTTTCTTTGGGGCTGAAAAGGATGTGTTCATGCTACTGTTTCTTCAGGCCCATTGAACCATTTTCCCCACTTTCTCGCTCGCACTGCGCAATGTGAGCTGCAGGTCTCTAGAAGATCATTAACAGATCTCAAGGATATTTTCACAGCCATAGCCACTCTTCCTTACATTTTTGTGTGCCTTGGGGATGGACATGGGAGGCAAATAATGGCTCTTTACTAACAGAGAAATAATCATCTGCTAGTCTGTGATTACGAGTTTTAAATTATCATATATTTTAAATTATCATATATTGAAATTCAAAGGTGTTTTGTTAGCAGAAGGCATGAACGTTTGCTACCTCTGTCATGCAACGCCTGGGACTATGCCCACCATAGCAAAGAGTGTTAATTAGGGAAAGCAGGGCAACGAGGGCTTAGAACTATCTCAGTTTTCACAGTAAATCCACATCTGTTATTTTAGAAAGATTTCAAATCGTAAAAGCTTTTTGCAAAAGGTTGTCCAGTGCCTAATAACCCTACAATACTGATGTCAGTGACTACGCAAGCAGGCTTTCTAGTTTACTTTGCACTTCCCCATATACAATGCAAACAGATAGCTAATGACTGGGTAAATACAATGGGAATGTACTTTGTGCACTGTGTGTTCTGAGCTTGAGTGTTTTGGTCTTTATTTTGTTTGCCTATTTTTATATTCTTTCACAAGCACATTTTGTAATGATGGAATATTACAGAGTGCCTAGTACAGTACAGAGGAATAACACAAGGAATGTATTGTGCTCACTCTTTTTAAATCTGAAATCCTTGCCGATGCCAATTATTTTTGGCTTTTATTCTTTTGAACTAATATAGTTTGAACAGGGGTTAGCACAAGAGTGTTCCTCCAAAGCAAAAAAAAAAAAAAATCCATGAAAAGTTTAAATTTATGAAAGAAATGTCAGAGCTGAGGAAAAAGTCATTAGCTGAAAACTACTACCAATTGTAGTATTAACCCATAAGGATTACATTTGAGTCATGTAAGGAATATGATTTACAAAACCACAAAAGACAGACATTGAAAGCAAAGTCTTTAAAACCAGGCTGATCTTGGATTTACTGACACAGCCCAGGATGCCATTCGCTGCCTTTGCTGGAAGTGCCTGCTACTGCCTGGTGTGCAGCTCGTTGCCCAGCAGGATTCCTGGCTTCTTTTCTGCAGAGCTCCTTTCCAGCTGGCCGCATCCAGCTTGCGCTGGTGCACAGGGATCTTGGAGCCTGGGTGCAGGACTTGTGCTCCACGAGGTGCTTGTCACTCCATTTCTCTGTCTGCTGAGGTGTCACTGAATAGCTGCTCTGCATTTCAGCTTATCAGTCCTTTCCCATAGTTTGGTGACACCTGCAATCTTGCTGAGTGTGCTCCATCCCATGGCCAAGATTGCTAATAAAGATGTTGATGAATGTTGATCCCTGAGGAGCATGTCTAGTAACCAGCTGCCAACTGGATTTCGTCCTGCTGATCACCACCCTTTCAGCCTGACTGATCCAGCCAGTTTTCCACCCATGCTCATTTTTTCAACCTGTGTTTCACCAGCTTGGCTAAAGGGAGACTGTGGGAGGCTGTTGATAGCCTCGCTAAAGTCCTAGTAAAATGTTATCTGCTGTTCTCCCCTTGTCCATTAAGTCTGACATCTCATCTTAGAAGGCAATCAGGTTGTCCAGGCAAGATTTGCCCTTAAATTCATGTTGGCTGTTGCCAACTTGCGGTCATTGATGTTCTTGGGCATGGCATCGAGGACAGCTTGCTCCATCTTTCCAGGAACTTGAGGTTAGGTTTACAGTTGCAGAATCACATTTCTGTAGGTCCTCCTTCTTGCCCTGCCTAAAAATGTGAATTAATTATGCTGCTATGCAGATCACGTCCCTACTGTGTCTTGTTCCTGCAATCATACTGGATTTGAGGAAGAAATCAGCTATTATAAATCTTTTTCTGGTACTGGAGAGTCCAGCTAAGCAAAAAAAAAAATCAGCCATCTGATTTAGTTTAAAGGTTGTGCTGGATTTTGTTTATGCAGTACCCAGTGGCCTGAATGGAATGGATTGGCAGAAGTGCATTGGCTAGTCTGTTCTTACATAACTAACTTTCCTAATTAATTTAGAATATTATGGTGAAAAGAAAGAAAGACTAATGATAGCATTTCTGTGAAAAAACCCTAGTGCCTAGCAGTTATTGTGTCAATATGAAAAGCTGCAGTGACCATGTGAGACCGGAATGCTTTTGCTACATATTGTGTTAACATCTCTGACTGCCTAATTTACCTCTCATCTGGTCTGTCAAGCCCAGTCATCATCAAACAGGTCAATTTGGGTTTTGTTTGAACATTCTCCTGACATCCTTATCTCTGAGGTTCAAGCAATGACATTTGGAGATCTTTGGAAAAGATAAGCCAAATGAATAATTTATTGGTTTTGAGAGAAGGAAGGTATTTATTTTGGAAGTCAGATAGGCTTCGTATCCTGAAGGGACGCATGGTCTTCAGCATCAGATTTCTCTGATGGTTTTTTGCATTGCATTCCTTTGCAACAGCTGGAATTGGCCTCAGAAAGTGGACAAATGGAACAGTTCTCTGAAGAAAATTTGGAAAATTTTCTCTCCTAGATTCCTGTTTTGTATATTGCTGGCTGATTTAGATAAAACTGAACTTTAGTTTAGAAAGTTTGGAAGCCCATGATGTATTTGTGTGGGAATAATTAGCATCAAAAGCACAGTGTTGTAGCCTGAGTGTTTATCTATTCTCTGTGATTACTTGTACATATTTCTCCTGATCAATTCCTTGATGCTGGATGAGCCTTGGTGACTGTTGACAAACAGCTTTCACTTTGTCTCTTGTTTTTTTTTGGTGTCAAATAGTTTCTGCAGAGTTTTAGCATTTGAATCCATTTTATATTTGGGATAGCTGGAAGCTATCTGGGTGAAACAGAATTGCTTGTTCTTTATGGACTAGATGTTCTAAAGAATGCTTCAGATCTCCACACTATCAAGTTATGTGGCCACGTTACATAAACTTTTGCCTTTATTTTGTTTTTAATGTAACTTTCTTATTTTCATTCTTGCCTTTTCTCAAATTCAGCACTATTCACTTATTTTAGCAGCTCTTTCAAATGTTCTTGGAAGGGAAGCAATCATATGGTCTCATTTACAAGAAAATTTTTTAAAATGATCTAAGGAAAACTTATAATGGTAAACTGATTTGTTTTTAACTCAGGCCATTGAAAAATAATTAGAGAAGTGTTTTGAAGTTGCAAGTAAACCTGCTGTTGTCTTAAAATGAATTGCAGAGTAAGCGAGTGCACTCCGTAAGGGATTTTGCAGAATGCAGCACAAAATGTTTCACAGAGGTACAGTGACTTAGAATGCAGGATTCGTCCCCTACACCTTGGCAGTATCGGCAAGCAGCTAATTGATCTTGCTGAGACTGCTGCTTTAGGTGGGTGCTCATCAGCAATTATGTTACATTGAATTACTGTATAACTGAGCTCCACTGCTCATGTAATTTACTTCCACTTGGCATCAGTGTAATCAATAAAAACGTCAACAATTGAAAATAAGTTCTTTCAACTTCCAGTTGTTGTACAAAGCTTGCTAGCTTTGCTTACAAATGATAATATATGAACTTTATACTTCAGCTCAGAGACGTGTTGATGTGATTGGTGTATTTGCTCATTTTGCATTACTTAAAAATTGGAAATAAAATTGTTTAATAACATTCAAAGCAAATGTTGAATTGAATACATTAATGACTATTTTATATTCATATGCTGCACATTATCTATGCTTGAATGTGAATGTTCTCCAAAGGCAAATGCGCTGCTTCTGTGATGGAATATTAGCTAATAGTTTAAAGTTGTATTGCGGATAGTCAGTTTCTTAGTACAAACTACAATGTCAGAGTTTTAATTGATAAAGGCCAGATTTGTCTCATCTAATTTTTGTTACAGCAGATGAAACAGACTTTTATGGAGAACAGCTGACCCTTTTCTAAAATAGAGTGACAGATGCAGAGGCTGTATAATCTCTGCTGTGTCTTATATTTCCTATCTAAAGAACTTTGATGCTAGGTTAGTTAAGATGCCTGACTTAAGCTGAAGTTAGGGAGAAGTTCCACCTTTAGAGGGGAGAAATAACAGACAGCTGAAGTAAATAAACAGCACAGACCAAACCACATCATTCACAAAAGAAGATTTACAAATTCTGTGTCTGGTAAGAATTACATGCTGAAAATCTCTAATTTTGAGTAAGAAGTGTCATCTATTCACACAATTCATAAACATTTAAAAGACAGCACATTGTTTTCAGAAGTATTTTGCCCAGTTTTATTATTGAAAAGAGAAATGGTAATAGTAAATTACAGCATTCTAGTATTTAAACGGTGGCTACAAAGAAGATGAAGACTCCCTTTTTACAAGGAGTCACATGGAAAAGATGAGGGGTAATGGGTGCAAGTTACTCCTGGGGAGATTCTGATTGGACACAAGAGGAAAATTTTTCACAACGAGAATGATGATCCATGGGAACAGTCTCCCCAGGGAAGTGGTGGATTCCCCAACATTGGACACTTTTAAAATTCAGCTGGATGCTGTGCTGGGCCATCTTGTCTAGAGGGTGGTTTTGTGTAGGCAGAGCTTTTGCCAGGAGAGGTTGGACCAGATGATCCTTGAGATCCCGTCCAACCTAGTATTCTGAGTCTATGATTAAATTATTTATAATTAGCACTTGGAGACACTCAGGTTTGTCAATTTAGAGTGAAGCAATTTCTCTCCAGACTAGACATTCAGTGCCAAATAAAGGACTACTGCGCTATTTAAAAGGGCAGTTGTATACTTAGGATACTCTCAATATTTTTAATAAGGTAAAGAATGCATTTAAAACTGAGATTAATAGCTTATCTCTTAAGGCCATGTGTGGAGGAGATCAGCTTTAAAAAGTAGAGGCGATTAAGAATTTTGCACTGAGGGCAATATCTAATAGTAGTATGCCATGAGCTGTAGCATGAGGAACCTATAAATAAAATGCAAATAAAGCAGAATGAGCAGCTACCTTTTAAATATATATACCTTTGAATATATCTATGTACCTCTGGTATAAAATAAGGAGTCACAGTTATAAATCTCAGTGAGGGAAAATGCTCTCACATATGATTATTGTGTGAATAGGTATTTATGGGATCAAAACCCAATCAAAATTACCATTTAATCTATCATAGTGTCTCCAACAAAGTTACCTCCTGCATGATCTAGCAAGGTACAGTTTTCTGAGTATCCAGAAGCCTTAGCTTTATATGCTTATATCTCACTGGCTTGTAGGAGCACCTTGCAATAGTGTCTATGAAAAGGAGGAGTTACAGGTTAAAGTTCCTTTTCTGAAGACGACTTCAAAAACAGCCCCTTACCCTATAATAGCAAATATTCAGTGGGAAGTTTGTAAGTGAAATCAAACTAAATTTTCAAATCCCAACCTTAAATTATTCTCACAAAAGGGATAGTGTACCCTTTCAAATCTTAAACTACATTCAAAATGACAGTTTTGAAATCAGTCATGAAGGATAAGCAGTAGTGTTTTACACAATGCAGCTGAGAAATACGGGGATTAAGAGTTTTTGAAAATAAATTAAATAATAATTCTCTCAGAAATTACAAAACAAGAAGTTGAAATAGGTCTGTCAAAAATCTGCCTGGTTTAGTGTAATGCTATAAACAAAATGACACTTTACCAAATGAAAGTAAGCTGCTGCTGCTTGAAATCTTTAAATATTAGTAATAAATACATTAACAACATGAGCTTGATCAGTCTGGTACATTTGCCAGATGCCTGAGTTTTCAGATGTCCTGAAACGGTGACTTAGAAATATGAATTTCTGTGGAAAGCAATTACTGTAATTCTCTCACTAGTATTACTGGAAAGAAATAGTATTGGAGTTGGGAATGGAGTCCGAAAGAGTTCAGGGGAACTCAGGAATGTTTGCAAAGTTCAGAGTTCATAAGGAGAAAAGGAGAGGACACACAGTCAAGATGATAGTCTTGAAAAGGACAGATGACATTAATTCTGGAGGAGAAGCATATGAAGGACAACAAAATAAATAAATGTGATTGAAGCTATGACATAAAACTGGCTTTGCCCTTGATTTACTAGCTTTGGTAATTGTGTAGACTGAGAGGATTACATGCATAAACATATCACAGATTGTATTTAAACTATATCAGGAAAATATATTCTATTGTTGATACGTATTCTTTCATGTCAGTCAGGCTTTTTCACAAATACTTTGTTATGGAGAGTTGTTTCATATGCTTGTAATTGTTTAATTATGTTGACACTTTTCTGGACTTTTTTTTTTTTCTTCATTAAGACACAATTTCTGGACAATAAGATTAAGAATAAAACATATTTGATTAAAACCATAAAGGTTGTTCTTAATTTTTTGCTCAGGTTCAGAAGATGCAAATTGCTACATGTGTGCCAGATTTTACTAGTGAGCAGTATTCAACAGACTTAATAACGAACTTTTGTATCTGAATTTTTGAAAATCAAGATATGTGCAATAATTTGCTCTACAAAGGCTGTTGGTGCTTTGATTTGATCATGTACTGTAGCCTCTAACTCCTCAGTTCCCTGGAAAAGCTGATGCAGACTTAGCAGAGCAAAACATTCGAGCCGGTTGGAACCACTGACGGTTTCGATTCCGTAGCTGGGAAATGGTGAGCGACCCATTACTCATTTTTCTCCTACGAGTCTTCATCTTTGAATATTAAGGAGAGGAAATTTCTTCTTAGCTTAGGAGTGCTAAATATTTATAGCAAGAGAGTTGAAAACTAGGATTTTCAGCTGCAAAACTCAGGTCTTTATGTTTTAAACTGAGTGTTAATCCAAGATAGACTCATTTCATCTAGGCACTGAGCGATGCCATAAAATGGTCAAGTGCTGGGGCTGGTGTCTGACACTAGAGAAGTGGGAAAAATGTTTGATTTTTGGTATAAACCAAATTAAAGACACTGCCATACAAATAAGCATGCTGATAGTCAAATGTGTTACAGCGGTATAAACTGTTGAGCATTTCAATAGCACAAAAGTATTTTTATACTTTCCTTTTACGCTGCAGCGCTTTTTGGCATGTGGAAGTTTTTAGTACTGGTTCTTTGCAGTTCTTTGGCTGGACAGCTTTTAGCTATTCCTCAGTGGCTCTCTTGATTTAAGACATGCTTTACGGTGACATCTACCAGCATGTATTGATTTATTGCACTGTATGAAAAATAAAGATATCACTTCACTATGTAAGCAACCACAAGGATGACCAGGGCTCATGGTAGTTGTGTACACCCCTGCATGTAGTTCTGTATGTTCTTTATGGCTTGAATAATTTAAATACGGTGTTGATAATTTTTTTATAAAAATGGGACTTCATTTTTGATTTAACTTTGGCTTGACTGGACAATTGCCATAGATTAACTGAAGGGGCTGGGAAGTTTTACTGCCATACGCTCCCTCCGCAGCTGCAAAGCCGAAGACTCGGCGACGCAGAGCTCCCGGGAACTGCCTTGCCCCTGGGGGGGGCCTGTCTTCTCCCTCAAATTGTGAGGAGGTTCCAGACAACCAGCTTAAACCAGATGCTGGCTCTAAAATTGCCAGCTGAGGTTAGAAGCTGCCCACCCTAATGGACAGATTTCAGACATTTTGTTGATGAAACAGTTTTAAATTAAATATTTTACTGTCCAAAATGCATTTTGAAATTCTTTCAGGTAATACTCAGCTGCGGTTGCTGCCGTTTCCCTCTGGGTAATACAGAAATACACATTTATTCAGTGGCTTCTGAGTAACAAAAACTGCTTTTAGATGTTTTAAACCTGCCAGACTGGGGGTTCAGTGCTTCAGGTTGGAGGGTGGTGGCTGTGCCACCCCTGCCTGCTTGGTGGAGAGGGGGGGTCTGTCCCCTCGCAGAGGTGGGAGATGCCCCTCGGCTGGGGGGGACTCCGCGCTGGGGAGCTTTGCCAGTCACCGCGGCAGTGCGCTGTGTTCTTGAAATGTGTCCTGAGTGAGGTGGGAGTTTTGGGTCAGGAAGTTGCTTGCCTAGAGAATTCGTAGAAGGCAGAAATGCAGAAATAAACCTGGAAGAGGGCGCACAAAATTGATTTTATTGAAGCGAACTTGTGATGAATGGAACACGCTACCATCGCTTTTCTCAGGGGCTAACTTCCAGACCAGCGGTCAAAGCAGACCCGTCGCTGTGTTCAAATCGATTGAATTACAATAAGTATAAAGCAAAATCAATTGTCTTAGCTTTTACAGTTTTGGATCAGATATCTCAGAAACACAAATATGTGACAGTGTGGATACCTATCTTCTTGTATGGCCAAAGTACCCATGGAGTTGAACTGGAGTCCTGCCCGAGGACACAAAAACCAAACCGGAGGGTTGTTTTACAAATAAAACGTTTCTTGCTTTATATCCACAGTTTAGTGAGCTGGAACATATTCGATCAGTAGAATAAGTAGAAATAAGACAGTTTAGTGCATTAACATATCTTGTACTGTTTCTTTCACAAAAAAAATTTTCAGACCTAATCCTTTTTGTGTTGTTTATTGCTGTCATCTCTCACTGAGGTGTGAGAGTTTTAAGTAAACATGGAGAGCATTTCACAGCTCACAGCACTGGAGTTGTTAATCTCTATGCAATGTTAACCTTTTTTTTTCACAATTTGGAGCCAGCACATTTGTTTACATAGTAGAAAGAATTCAGAGTGGTAATTAGTGAAAGTAAGAATTAAGAAAATTTGGGTGCTTTTCTATATAAATATTAGTAATGACTATGAAATATTTTCCAGAGAAAATGTATGTTTCTGTTATTACCTCAGATAGTCTATTCCTTTGCACAGCTTGATGCTAAAAGACAATAAATTGCCTCTAATTCTCTTTATGTATACAACAAGCATATTTGCAAAATCTCACCATTTCAAATAAGTAATTTTAAAGCTTTATTTTCTATAAACGCAGCATAAGATGATTGTAATTTGAGTTAATTGCTTCCATGTGCTCTGGTTTGTAGTAGCACTACATTTTTAAAATCTGAAAGCTAGTCTCATGTCTGTTTCATAGCATGAGATTTTACAGTAGGTTCTGAAACATAAATACAGAACTTAAATACAAGACTGTAATTCTAAATATATTCTTTCTATACGAAATTGATGTTTGTCACTTACTACTTTTTAACAGATTCTAATTTAATTGTAAAGATCAGATAAATATTGAACATACTATTTGTATTAGCTGTTCAGAAAAAAACTTGATTTTTGATTTAAAAAACCACACTGACCAAGTACATTGCGAACCTGAAACCATGAGTTTTCCATAAGTAAAAATTATGATATAAATTATAGTACCGTATCTGGAACTCGGTATGTTTAAAGGTTTTGTTGTTGTTGGGGTTTTTTTACAACTAAAGTAAAAATTTTCCTTCCTACAGCTGTTCATAGGTTTTAAAGTCAAGAATTTTGAGTAGTACAATGGAAACTTCATGGCGCTACATTTGTACCTTTGCCAAGTAATCTAATTAATTCAGTGCAAAAAATACATTAGGGTATAATATTATAATTATAAAAATACACAAACTGTAAAATGAAGTGCAGTCATCTCATTTGAAACAATTTACTGAATGTGAATCATCTGTTAGCTGAAACTGAAACACAAGTCTAGTTCCACGTGATTTTACAATCTGATCTCAGTGTGTAAAATCTTTGGAGCAATATAAATATATGTGTAAATGAATTGTTTTAACATTCAATTTTTATAATATAATTGCCTTGAATCATGAAACCTCAGACCTAAGATGTTCCGTCAGGAAGGCAGAAATACTGCTAACAGTGAAATCCAAAAAGCATACAAGAAACAGCTTTTGGGTTTATGAGTCCAAAGACAACTCACGTGGTGTTCCTGCAAAAACTTAAGGGAAAAAAAAAACCCCACTCTTTAAATCCTGCATTATAATGTGAAAGCTCCATGCTTTTGTTGGACAGCTGAGATGGATGAATCCTGAAGTATTTTAGGATTGGCTGCTGCTCTGAATACAGTCAAACTTACACTGTTCAGCATTGTCACAGAAAAGAAGTTATCTGCAAGCCCAAGTTTCTGTAATTAAATCCTGGAAGGCCCCCTGGGTGGCTAGCATTGACTGGTGTTATTCAAAAGAAATAAGCATCGCATTTCATTTATGAAATACTCGACTAGAAATATAAAGTATCTGTCTCTTTGCCTAACATAGTTTCAATATTTTTCTTTAAGATGAACTGTAAAAGATGTGCACACTCTTATATTTGACTGTGTCTGTAAAGGCTAGATCCAAGGCAATAATGATCGGGAGAGAAGACGACAGACAAAAATCACTGAGGACCTGGAACGACCATCCAGTTCCACTGTTCAGGGGCTGCTAATATTTAGTCCCTGCAAACCTATTATTTCAATCAGGCAGGAAGCTAATTACATGCAACGCTTTCATCCTTCAGCAAAAAAGATAACGTGCTTCTGGTTTTGGACTGGCTGTGGCTTTTTTGACAAAATACTGTTCTGTCAGAAAATGCCAGCATCAAATCTTTTTGCAGTTTTACCAGGCGGTTTGTCAGGGAGTAGTTCTGTCTTTCCAGGAGGAATTTCTGATAGACTTGATGATCTTGATTGAAAGTTTGAGTGTCTTCCTTGGGCTGCTTCTCTGTTTTGCATCTGCATCTCAGACGTGCCGTGTGCTCTGGAGATGGGCAATCTGTGTAATATTTCCCTAAGGTTTCTGAAACCTTTTTGAACCTGGGTTTCCACAATTCAGGACCTTTGATTTTACTCTTGATCTCCTTTGTTCTTCTGTTTGTACCTGGGGCTTGTGTTTCTAGATCAGAAATTTATAGGCTTGTCACCTTACAGATTGAAGAAAGCGTATTTGGGGCACTCTGGTAGTAAAACTGAGTGTAGCTTAAATATGTGTTTAATTTTATGTGATCTACCATTATAATGCTGCTTTTAAACTCACTGTGGAAATATGAGGATGAGGTTAACTTTCAGGAGGTCCCTCACTCCCACTGTTTCTCTGACTCACTGTGCTTCCACTGCAGGGAGGACAGGAAAAATCTGTAAGGGGGTAGCCAGAGTAAACAGCCATCTGTAGTGGATGTGGATACTGGGGCTTGTATAAGAATGAAGGAGATTTGATCTTTTCCCTACTCAAATTATCTCACACATCACTTGCTCGTACCCCTGCAGTGCTGCATTCACTTGCTCTCAATTCTCCTTCCCAGCAGGGAGGTCTTTGCTGGCCTGGGACCCTCAGCCCAAAAATCCAGCACCTTGCTCATGCTGTCCCACCACTCGTAGGTACTGGACTTTGGTGCTAGCAGCCATGGTCCCTGAGCATGCCTGCCATTCATCTCTGTCGTAACTTGGACTTAGGAGCATTTCTAACTTTATACATAAAACTTAGTGGTACTGTCTTTATGTAGGCTAAAACCCCCATGAGTTGTGTTTCTTTTTTTGCAGTGAGAGAGGTATCTCTTACACAGCAAAACATAATTGTTGTCTACAAAACCATACTGATGGTGGATTTTCTCCCTGCAACAGATTGACAAATAAAACATTCAGTAACGTAAGTCACTGAGTCTATATGTTACTACCAATGGGAAGTTAAAAATAAACCACAATTCTTGCAAAGGATACGCTGCAGAAGGATACTCCTTTCACTAGCATAGTGATGCAAGACTTCAATGTCGTCTTAGCAAGAGTCCTGAAAAACGTGCTCCAGTACGTCCTGTGCAGCTGCTACATCTTGTTATGACCTAAGTTCTTCCTCTCTTCTGCTGTGATTAGATGGGTGAACCTTACATTTATGAATGCTATTTAACTGAAAATAAGAAATCTTGAATATAAAAAGCTAACATTGAATATTCTTGTGTATACTTTAGGTATCAAGATCAAGTCTGTAATATGCATGTTTGAGTCAACTGCAATGTATGTTGATGTTGATGGCATTCATGTGATAATAAGCTAATAAATATATTGATGGGGTTACGCTGTATTCAGTCTCACAGAGCAGAAGTGAAAGGAGAGAAAATGTCTCTGAAAATAGCAGTTGTAACACCATATATTGCTATGTGTTGAGTCAGCAAATTGTTCCCATTTATTCAGAATGCTTAAGATAAACAGTTTATCTTCAGAATGTCTTGAGAATGCTTCAGATGAAGAAGGAAGCTGGTAAGTAATACAGAATAAGCAATCCAGTGTTATTCAAAACTGAAATTATGTCATCAATGTTGCATTTCCAAGAGCATTTTAACTACTTCCTTCAGAGGAATCCTACTTGGTTAAACCAAAATTGAGAAATCTGATTTCCTTTGAGGGAAAATCCCCTAATCTTTATGTATTTTATTACTATCTATATTCAGAATACTAAAAAAAAGATATTTCATATAAATAAGCATGACAGGATTAAGTGACTAAATGTGGATATTACCATCTTTGCAAATGTTATAAAGTATCTTTTTATTATTCTTTAATGATAGAAGTTCTCTGATTTAACTTTAAGTAGGAAGATCTGAACTTCTCCCATTTTCGTGTGGAGTTTTGATCTACTGGAGGGAAACATCTGTTTCTAAATACTACATGTCATATTACATACAGATTTAGAAGTGCAGTGTTATGAGTGTGTATCAGTGTTATGAGTGTATTCTGTTAGACATCTTTCCGTATCAGTTTAAATATTTGCATACATTCATTACTCATAGAAGGTTAAGAAATACCATCTAGATGGATTCTCTTCTTAGGAAATGGTAATTCATTTGGAAGTAGCTTCATTTGAGAAGCCAATGTTAAACTAAAACATGCTGAAATAAATTTATAGGAGCAACTTTAGAAGTTATCAAGTCACCTAATGAATGGTGTTTTGTTTTCTTTTATAATGTGTTTGATTACCTGCAATTTCATTCACTTTTAAAGCTGGATATTATACCAACTTTGAATTCCAACAGGTAGTCAAGAAACTTGGAAGATCTGAAGACCTTTCACTATCTGTGTACTGACAACATATAGTGTCCTATATTTTATGTCCCACCTTTGGCAGTTAATAGTGATTGAAAAGAGAGGGAAATATGGATGGATTTTTAAAGTAACATTGTCTCTTTTACTGTTATTGATGGACATTCTCACTAGGTACTACAGATTTTGTATTCATCCAATTTGGTATTAAATAGTTTCCACCATACTTCCATTTAACTTCGAGCAATTGTCTTATCTCTGCAACTACCCGTGTAAAGATACCCACTGCAATGAGGTGGCATGGATTTGAATTTTGCTTCATAATTACTCAGGTAGGATTAATCTAAAAATTATATCTCTAATCCATTCACTCCAGGTGTCCTTCCTAGTCAGTAAGAGCAAGCATCTTGAAAGGGTGGCACATTTCATTTATGAATAACCTCCCTATGGAAAGATTTGAAACTTTTTAGCAGCGACTGAGAACTAAAGATCCCATTGAATGTCTCCTAAAATAACTATGTCCTTTACAAAAGCATAAATAGCATTGGTCATCCGGCCTCTAATCTGGCAATGCAGGTATATGGCAATTGAGATTATCCACCTCAAAGCTGCTCAGCTGTTTTGCAGTGTTAGCAGTCGGTCTGCAAGGTAGATTGTGATTGTCTTGCAAACTGTATTCTAAACCACCATAGCTTTTATGTAATTTTTAAGAATAGTATTAAAGTTTTGATTGGCTTTTGGTTTTAGTATGAAATATTTTGAGGTTTTACAGTTAAGTCAATTCACTCCCAAAAGAATTTACTTTTTAAATTTTAAACAGCTTATAGCTTTATTCTCCTGTTATTCAGATATATTAGTTGTCCATTACCATAGTAATATTCTGCAGTTTACTTACTTAAAACCACTCACACCCTCTGAAATGACCCATCCCAAAGGAAAGTCCCAGAGTAAAGGAAAAAACCCCTTAGTAGTTTTTTTCTGTTCTCAGAGAAGCTGAGAAACTTAACATGACATGTAACAGCACAAAGAAGAATATTTAAACACTGATTAGAGCTGAGAAATTCAGATACATATTTCATATTCCCATTTTTGTGGGGAAAAATCAGAAAGAAGTCTTGAAAACAGCTGATGCAAAGATGCAAACCATAATCATTTAGAAAAGTTATATCAAATAAGCAAAAAAACCTTCAAACGATGTTTGGCTATTGGAAATCATTGCATGCAATAAGAAAACTGCAAAGCAGCAACTTGAATTTCAGCATGCTTTGGTCACCGTGCTACAGTAAACCTCAGCCAATGCTTGCTTTGGTCAGAGGGTCTTCTAGGCTGAAGATGTTTATTAACCACAAAAAGCTAAGCTTTTCTTTTGCTATATAATTTGTGGACACCACTAAAATAAGTAGAAATATCTTGAGAAATTATACACTGTTCAGAGAAGGGTGCTTAAGCCTCTATTTTTGTGGAACATTCAAAATAATATTGATTTTATGATGGATAGGAAACTATGCAGCCAACAAAACCCATAATTTCTGGAGTATCCCACAGCAGATACAAGCCATGAAAATAATGTGTTACATGTGAGCTTTATTTCTGTGGATTTTTTTTTTAACCAACCATTTGAGAGCATGTTTCTTACCTTGATCAAGACAAAGTACAATGTCAAACACTTAGTCAGGGATCTTCAGTGATAGAAACCCATGCCTGCGGTGTCTGCAGGATTCTTTCTTATAGTTGTTAGCAGAATTGGTTGACTTTATTTCTACCAGCTGACATGTGAAAAGTCCACAATTAATGTAGTCAGCAAATACAGGGAGAAAAGCCCCATAATAACTTCTGCACCAGCTGGGTTTTTCCCAACACTGGTTTTCCATCTTCATAGCTCTGAATTCCTTCCTAAAAGCATAAAGTACTCATTTTCTTCACTTACTAAATTCTGGTATTTTTTTTTTGTCAGGCTGAAGTTTTCTGAAACTTAATTTGTTACTGAATTTGCTGGGCTTTATATAGCAAGTGTGTGTCGTGCCAGATTGACCTGATAGATTAGATCCTGACATTACAAAATCTTGACAGTACAACTGCAAGGTATATGATGAGGAGATTGTAATATGTTGAGTTCTCAAAAATGTAGCATTTCTTAAGGCTTGGTTAGATCCTAACACTCTTTTTAGTTTCTGAGTTACAAACAATAGAATTTGTGAGTCATAAAGTTGGTCTATTGTTAATATAGTAAAAATTAGAATGATATAATGAAACTTGGATGATGTTGAGGGTCTCAGAAGCAGAAACACAGTACAGTCTAATAGGGTAAAGTACAAGGTTACATAGCTGGGAACTAATAATTGTTTGGTTTTACATAGGCTTATAGCTTATTAGTTGTGCAAAAGAGGAAGAGCTAGTGTATCAGTTACATTCTGCTTTTTTGTGTACCACCACCATCATGCAGATGGATTAAAAAAGAAGTGTATTTGGAGAGGCCCTTACAGTAGAAAGAGTAAGAACTTACTTTGTTGTAGAACATAGTGGTAGGATCTCGTGTGGAATATTGTATATACATGTGGTCAACTAGTTTTAAGAAAAAAGCATTGAAACCAGATGATGTGAATGAGGAGCTGCTAGGGTAATCAGAAGCTGTGGAGAGCCTGCTGTATGAAAGTAGCTTACCAGTGCCTGCCTTCTTCCCGCTGTCAAAATGAAGGCTACAAGGAATGTAAGTCCTGTTTATAAATTTACTGGGGAAATGAGCAGAGGTAACCAGCAGAAAAGGACCTATTTTACTAAAGTAATACTGGGAGGAAATAATATACAAATGAACTTGAAATGAATGGCTTGAAATTAGAAAAAGAGTTTTAAGATTACCTGTCATACAGAAGGAGCGGGGATGAAAAACCCCCAGTAACTGCAGTGTCACCGCAGTATGGTACAATTCAGTCAAATATGATCAATTTATGGTAGCAACTGTGGCCTTTTCTGGTGGCAGACTGGACTTTGATTCTGAGACCTCAGGTCTTGTGTCCTTACACTTTCTCAGAAGTTGAGGAAAGAAAACCTTTAGCTGGGCATGGTCTGCTGGTCTACTTTATTGAGAGGAAATCAGATGCGTGGGCTGGTGGGTGCAGGAATTTCCCTGACTGGTCAGCCATCATTTAAAAATGTGTTTTGGTTTTGTGCTTACACAGTTGCAAGAGCGCATCAGCTAATTCAGTCAGTGCACCTAATTCCCTGACTTCTGCCATCAGTAGTGACTTTCTGTGATAGGAAATCTAATTTGAACAATGGTGGGTTTGGCCACCAGCAAAGGAAATGGACCTAAATAAAAGCACAGACTTCCACAGAATTCTGCTTTTCAGTGTTTCTCTTTATGCTTCCTCTTTTATATCATATATCTCAGTCTCTGTGATTGTACATGGCTAGAGTTTATGCTACTGTGTAATTATAGTACTAGATACCGGGTGAAACAAGAAACCTGATGTGCCTCAAAATATATGTTAAATATTGAAAAAATGAGCTGACGTAGAGACCATTAACTCCTAAGCAATCCTGCTTTAATATAATAGCTGTGGATAATTTTTTTTTCAGGGGAGGGAGATTAGGATTGGTGTTACTAATTAGCTTCACAGAATCAGACCTTGTAAATAGTAAAATAATCTCGATTTGTACTGTAGTTCTATTTTACATTTGTGATATTGAATACTATTTGTTAGTATTCCATGCCTGTAGGATACAGCTTGTGTTGACAGATTAATCTCAGCAAAAAATTTACTTAGTGAATAAACTGAGAAAGAACTTCTTAACATACTTACATGAGGGAAACATTTTGATTTTTACTGTTTAGCAGTCATATGGGGGAAAAGAAAATCTTAGCCTGAACGGGTTGCAATTTTCTTTTTGCAATATTGCCAAATAATTTATTTTTACATTTCATTCATGGCAACTGTACTTTGAGTGCTAACTGTTTGTAACTAAAAAGAAGAAAATTATCCCAGGTGCTTCATGGTAACTAAGGCAGCTGTGTAGGTATTTTACTTTTTACTCTGGTTCTTCATTAAGAAATTTGCTATACAATTCACAACATTGGTGGAAGAGATAGGTTAGGTTACATAAAGATTTATGGGTTTGGCTGTAAAGCAGAAAGTTGTGGAGTGAAAATTAAAGTTGTATAATTGATTTAGTGGAAAAGTGAAGTTCATATAAGAATTTTAAGTATGAAATTTATTTAAACAGTCAGTTCTAAAACATAGACCAAGTTAAATACTTGGGCTTAATCCAATGAAACTTTCAGTGAGACTCCTAGAATATAGTTAACCTCTACCATTACATTTCTCTATTGTAAAAAAATAATTAATTCTGTTATCTGTATTTCTGTTCTTAAATGCTGCTGGATACTTCACAGGTCCCGTGCATTTGTTTTTATGCATGCAGTTCATTGACACTTCAAAATCAGGTCAATCATTTTGAATTGTTAATTCTGGGATAAAGGTAAACTGAAATTTTGTAGCCTCTGAAATATGCTATTCCTGGTCTTTAAATTAAGAGAGGTAATGCTAACTGTTTAGATAGTTTTATTAAACATTTTAAAATGAAAGTGTTTCATTTGCAGCACATTTATTGGTCTTTTGTAACAGTTGCATTAACATTTTATAGCTGAAAAATTAATAAAGTATTTATTCTTTATTTTCTTAGGAGGTTTTGGGGTTTGTTTTGTTTTGTTGGCAATTTTTCTTTACAGTGGAATAGCAATGTGGCTGGTTTGTTTGAAGACTAATTTAGGAAATGTAGTGAAAAATGATCAAAACTATAAAAAAATACATCTCTAGGAAAGAAGAAAAGCTAATTATTGTAAGAAAGTTGGGCACAACTTGCTATAAAAATTTGAAGTTTGTGTGATAAAATAGTTCCTTCATGGTTTTTAAGTCTGTCTGTACCTAAAATCTCAGTCTCCAGTATGGTTCATTCATTTTTTTCTGAGTATTTTTTTGCATAAACCTTTAAACTTTCTGTAAAACCTCATTGCATTTCTCTCCATTCAATATTTTACACTTTTTCTGTACAATAAAAATGACCTCTCTATACTTGCAAGTCAGCTTTCCTAACAGTTACTTCTGTCATTATATGAGAGGATATGCAATATGTGAGTTGAAACTTTGCACTAGAGTCATTAAGCAGCTTCCTGTAAATGAAATACATAAGTAAAATGGCAACTTAGTTTAAAGAATATGCTATAATCTGTTTCAAGCAATCTAATATTTCCCCGCCTGCTCCGAGTCCATTTTACAAAGATGATAATGTTAAAAAATTCCATGGAAAAAGACTAGATAAGCCCCAACCTTTTCACGGGTGGAGAAGATAGTTCCTTAGTACTTGCCTCTCCTTTGGCTGCCTGGCCAAGCTGTGGGTTTGCCCTGGAGAAGTGTTTGGTGACAGAGTGACAGCATCATTTTCACTGTGCTGTCACAAAATACAGATGCTTTGGTATAAAATGGGAAATACGCTGTTTTAAATTGTTTAATAACAGCAGTTGAAATTGCATTGCCTTTGAATTTCATTCGTGTGTGTTGAGTGAAGTACGAGGATTTTACTGTGCCAGATACGTCGATTGACAAGGCTGTCTTTGCAAGAATCTCTCAGCTGCCTAAACAGCTGTAAAAATAAAAATACCACTCACTGGCTATTAAAACACTTAGCAGCAAATCCTTCCAGTCACTTCTGGCATGCTGAGCTTAACCAGGAGATGTTTTTGCAAAATACTTAAATACGTAATTAGAATGGTAGGTGATAAATGATGATCTAAAAGTATAAAAGCTGATTATATTGGTAGGATATTCCTAGCTCTGTGATTAAAAGATACAGGGTGTAATTAGAAGGAGGATGATCCTTGCTTTAAAAGCTTAACAAATGTTTATTATATTGCTCATTCATGTGGAAAAATGACTTGCTGCAAACATTTCACATAAGAATAATTTTATGCAGGCAGTTTAGGTCCATTGATTTAATGTGGATTATTTACCTATGTTAATGTATGTGTAGCAGTCTGCAGACTGAACAAATGAGTTAGTAATGCCAAGTAACAAAGCAAGTATCTTCAGATACTCATGGGCCTGGGAAGTCATTGTAACTGTCTGTGGGGCCTTGGGGATACTTTTAGAAAATACATGGCTCCCAGTGCAAATATTCATAATCGCCACTTCAAGAAAGTGCACGTGAAACTTGGAATTTCCTATAGAAAAACATAATTTGTAGTGAACATAAGGTTGTTTGCTACTCTACAGAATAAATAACTTCTCTTTAAAGAATTTTGTCATATTTTGGGTATATAATATATAGCATATGTAATTTGTAGGAAGGACCTGAGATTGTTTCAGATATGATGTAGCAATAACTGCCAAGGAAAAACTAGTATTTCTAGTACTTGTAGTGAAAAGATGGGAAGTGATCATCCAGTGGATTACAATTAAATATCAAAAACCACTACTTGCCAAAGAGCATTGTTATGGTTCATTTAAGGCAGTAGTGTATTCTAGCAACCTGGAGGTCCTGTTAGATCCTCTTGAGTGTATCCGTCTTGTGCCATTTATTTTGTGGAGAAGAATCATGCTGGCTGCTGCATCTCATGCCCTAAACAATGTGATATATAAATTTACTGGGAAGAACTTAATTTCTGTCAGTGTGTCATTCTGAATTGAATACAGTTCAATTCTAGTCCTAGATTCCACCAGTTTGGATTTAAATTGTTTAAAATTTTTATGCATAGCCTTTTTGCATAAAACATAGGATGGTATGGGAAGAAATGAAAATTACGTTTTATTCATTTATCTCCTCTTGTGGGAAGGACAAGATCTTTGACATAAACAGTAGTGGTTTTTGTTTTGCAGTTGCGGGTTTTTTTTGTTTGTTTGTTTTGTAAATACCTTTGGTTCGTGGTGCTGATTTTTTTGTGCAGTTCTACCACCAAGACAACTAAGCCACTGACCAAGGCTCTAATCCCATCAGCTTCAAGTTAGTGCTGTTGCCGTGAATGTTTGTTGTAGTGGTTGTGTTGCAAACTTGATAAAGAGAATTTAATAAACAATATCAGTCTTGCATTGGGTTATTAAAGATGTTCTGTTCATTTGTGAAGCCAGCTGAAATTAAATTTAAAGGCAATCTTCACACCCATGTGTGAATGAGAACTTAACTGCATCAGGCAGCCATTGCTGCGATAGCTAGTGTTGTCTTAAGTTATTCAAGGTGAAGAACTTAATTTCAGTTCTTCCTCTTGGAAATTGCAGAACCTTTTAAATTCACTTTGAATATTTCATAAGCAGTAATGTTATTCTGCCTGTAAGCAGTTCATAGAATCATAGAATCGTTACGTTGGAAAAACCTTTAAGATCATCAAATCCAAGCGTTAACCTAGCCCTGCCAAGTCCACCACTAAACCATGTCCCTAAGCACCACATCTACACATCTTTTAAATACCTCCAGGGATGGTGACTCAACCACTTCCCTGGGCAGCCCATTCCAGTGATTGATAACCC
Source organism: Aramus guarauna (assembly GCA_013400195.1). Taxonomy (NCBI): domain Eukaryota; kingdom Metazoa; phylum Chordata; class Aves; order Gruiformes; family Aramidae; genus Aramus; species Aramus guarauna. Next base: position 81,833 of record VXBL01008731.1, read on the forward strand.
TTTCAGTGAAGAAATTTTTCCTAATATCCAATCTAAACCTCCCCTGGTGCAACCTGAGGCCATTTCCTCTTGTCCTATCACTTGTGACTTGGGAGAAGAGACCGACACCCACCTGGCTACAACCTCCTTTGAGGAAGTTGTAGAGAGCAGTAAGGTCTCCCCTCAGCCTCCTTTTCTCCAGACTAAACAACCCCAGTTCTCTCAGCCGCTCCTCACAGGACTTGTGCTCTAGACCCTTCACCAGTTTCGTTGTTCTTCTTTGGACATGCTCCAGCACCTCAATGTCC
>VXBL01008731.1:82699-112429 GCA_013400195.1 Aramus guarauna
AGCACTTCCACCAGCTCCCTCAGTACCCTTGGGTGGATCCCGTCTGGCCCCATAGACTTGTGTGTATCTAAGTGGTGTAGCAGGTCTCTAACCATTTCTGCTTGGATTACAGGGGCTTTGTTCTACTCCCTGTCTTCCAGCTCAGGGGGCTGGGTAACCAGAAAACAACTGGTCTTACTGCTAAAGACCGAGGCAAAGAAGGCATTAAGTACCTCAGCTTTTTCCTCATCCTTTGTCACTATGTTTCCCCTCCCCGCATCCAATAAAGGCTGGAGATTCTCCTTAGCCCTCCTTTAGTTGCTAATGCATTTATATTTACATTGCAGTGTAAGTGAAATACANTTTGTATATAAATTGTTGCTAATACATTTATATTTGTATTAGATATATAATGCATAGATATATGCATTATATTTATATAATGCATAATATTACACATTGCAGTGTAAGTGAAATACAAAAGGTATGACTCCCCAAAAATAATGCATGTAGATTTGGAAAATGAAATCCTGCTCACAGTGAGGAGTCTGTCCTGAATTTCTGGTCAAATCCTCTTTCAGAGTGTTTACAACTCCCAGAGGTACAAGTGACAATGAAGACAACGCTATCCTCATTTGTTTTACTTGTCTAATTACGCACATTCCTTTCTGTGAAATGGAAGTAATGAGCTTAACAGAGTAAATTGGTTAATTTTTAATATAAAGAAATTGCAAGTGGTCTGGAAAAATATGCAACATCGACATTTTTCAGTGACTTACATTAAAACATCCTTTCGGTGTCATTACTTTCATCAGCTAATGACGTGCCAGGAGCAAAACATGCAAATACATATCTGCAATGAAAGTCAACAGCATATCCAGGATTACAGAAGAATAACATGTGGGATGCTCTAGATACTGATTTTCCACGAAACATTCATTTAATATTTTAATCAACTTGCGGATTCTTTACTTCCACACAACAAAGAGCCCATATTAACAGCATTGGCTTGCAAGGCTGCTGCTGGTGCATAGCTACCCCATAGTTTCTATGGTGACCTAACATCATCTTATAGGACTGCAGTTACGGCCATAGCACCAAAAATTCGGTCCTGCCTGAAGAAAGCAGTGTAGAAAGTACTTTATTTAGTACACGGGAATGTTTGTATTCTTATAAGTCTGGGTTACTTTCACTTGTAGCATTTTCATTTTACATTGCTTGTGATTTGAACATATTTTTGTTCAAATTCCTTGAACACTTACTGGGAAAGTTTTTAGTTATATGGTATATAGTAGAAATATGTTTTCTAAAAGTGTGTCTGTATGTCATACAGAAGGAATTCATATTAACTGTCACCCTTCTCCCTTTACCCAATCCTACGGGTTTCTTTTGACGAAGACAACATTTAAAGCACACATGCACTCCCTTTCTTTTCTAGTAAAGATATTAGTACAGAGAATTCATCTCTCTTTTTTTTTTTAATTTGAGATGAGTATCATAGTGCAATATCTCATAGATAATTTGAAAACATTTAAGTATTAAAAGTATTTACATATTAAAACAGCATTAAGTATTACTCTTAAAATGTTGCATTATATTGTATATGTCTGGATTCTAAAAGTGCTGTGGTCAGAAATATATTCACTGCTAATAGATTCAATGCTCGTGATTAAAAATAGCTGAAGTAAATTCTTGTTTTAGCATGATGGATTTAAGAGGGGTGAGAATTATTTGGAAATAATTTTGTTCATTTCATGCTACAATACTTTATCTCTTCTATAGTAAATTTGGCTTCATCTATAAATATTGTTTTATGTGATTCATTTCTAGAAAGACAGTATTTACCATTAATTGCTTTTTAATGGTAACAAGCCAGTGAATTACACAGAAAAAGACCTTTTTACCCCAAGTGCTGCTTTATTTTTTAATTGCTGATGTATTTTGTAAGTAAAAGTATTATCTGTTTGGCAATCATAAGATAAACAATTTTAGCTGTGAACTATTTCTCTGTATTTGACGAAATATTAATTATGTAAATTCAAAGAATTGGTAACAAAATGAGTCATTACAAACTGTGCTAAGTTAGTAAAGCATTGTTTTAAAGTGATCTCAAAAAGGAGAAAATTCTGATAGAAGTTAAACGTTTGCAACATATAACCGCAGAGTTCTCTGAGGAAAAATTGTATCACTATTTTAACTATCAGGAAGAGATTTATAAAAGTACTTTAAGATGAAAATGGCTAAGCTGTTGGAAAAAAACGTTCCCTCTAAAAAAAAGTTATAAATACATATATACCTCAACTTGAAAATATTTCATGGGTGTATAGTACTTACGGACTGTTCATAAGAATGTAACATATATATGTTGTCAAAGCAGATTATCTTTACAATTTGTAGTATTTGGTACTTGCAGCTGTCAGGGAAAGCACTGTACTACAATTGTGAGACATATGAAAACTGCAGATGCTTGACTTTTCTGTTACTGAAAATAAACACTTCAAATGAGACCTTTTTTTTTTTTTAAGCAGAAACCAAAGAAAAAGGCATTTAATCTGTATTTAGTGTCAGCTTTATTGCATGAAATCAACCTTTTATAAAATGAGATTTGATCGACTACCTCTTTGGAAAGCTTCTTTCGAAAAGCTTTATCTAAGCTTTGACTTAAAAAATAGGTTTTGTTGTAAATGAGATCATCACGCTCATTATTAACCTATAGTAGGATTAATCTCATTCTTACCATAGTAGGTAATTTACAGTTGAAAACCCATATGGGGAAGTAATAGATAATATAAATGTAACAGTCATCTACAGACTCATATGGAATAAGTTTTCTTAGCTGAGCCCCACATTTTAATTTATGACAACAGCATAAAGAAATCAGAGTAAAAATATCAGAACAGAAAGTGAAACTCTAATGCAATAAGTTTTCTCTCTGAAAGGTTTTTGAATATATATGTAGTTTTTAAAATTGTGTAATCTATAGATGAGATGGAAAAATTCAGAATTTTAATTGACAGGAACCACCTCTGAATTAAACCTTTGCAACTAGTCACTGAGTTCCTGGGTCTGAATTTTGTGGTTATTGTCAGCAGAAAAATAATTAGTCAAGCATGAAAAATGTTCCTACAGTTTGCCTTTAATGGACTTTAACCTTATGTTTAGTCTTCTTTTTATTACAATAGCTATAATACCAAAATAAATATTTAGCATTTCTATCAAACTCTGCCTTTTCATATTAGTCTTTAAAATCAACTTTTGTTTATCGTCCTACAGAAAGTAAATTCCTGTACTGAAAAAAGGACTTGTAAGATCAGTGATCGCATATTGCGACTCTGTAGTCATGTGATACTCTGCAACTCTTAATTTTTTTGGTAGTGTTGCAAAGTAAGAATAGCATGGGAGAGATCCCTGGGACATGAAATGTTGCAGAAAGAATTGTTTTTTAAGGAAATTATTTTTTAAAGGAAAGTTTTCTCACCTTAGGGAGTATTACACAGAGTAGTAGAATTTAAAAATAATTAGAAAAAAAAAATATTCCTTTTTACTGATTTTAATCTGTGTCAGTCAGAGGGGAAAAATGAAATAGATCCAAGATATTTGGAAGGAAAGAGGATAAGACTGAAATAGGATAATTAAGGGGAGAAGTATCAGTTTGGAATTGTCTGTCTTGTGAGCTACACATGAAATAGTCTCATTTACTGGTACTTACCTAAGTGTTTGCATATGGAGGTTTGTTTACGATGAATATAGAAAGATAGAGATTCCCTTCAGAGGAAGGAAGGTCTGGAGCAATAAACTCTTTAACTATTTTTGTATTGGCCAGATGCCTAAAAGCACTTCCCCTAACCGGCAGACCAGATTGCTTTATTTTTCTATACGTTGCAGAAGGATGAGTAATGTTTTCTTTTAGTAATGCCCAATAATGGATTTGTTTTCTTATTTTATCCTTTGTTATAATATTGTATATCTCTATAAACGTCTGCAATTCTCAGTTGTACAGGTTTTTAAGAGTTTAACATTCAGAGCCCTGATTTAGCAATGAGTACCCAAATCTCTGATAAGAATAAAATATACACTTAAATTAAACAAAAATAAACTTGGATAAAATTTTCCATATTAGCATACTGGAATATTGTAATTTGGGGAAATAGAGGGAGTGTACTAGAGGATTGATTTCAAATACGATCATGAACCATCTAGCAAGTCCTTGGTTTTAGCATCTATTCTAAAAATCAAGGCATAAAATTGTTTTGAAATGGTGTGTGTGTGATACATTTGACTGATTGCTATGAATTTCAAGAACAGATTTTCAGTGGGACCTGTACTCTTATGTTGTTTTGAAAAATCTTCCTAAATGTGTATTAAACATCAAATGTTGAGATGAAATAATGTGACCAATTAAAATCATAGAATCATCGAATGATAGAATGGTTTGGGTTGGAAGGGACCTTAAAGATCATCTAGTAAAATGCCTTTATAGAATATAATATTGTATTTTCCAGGAGGCTTTGAATAAAATTCAGGAAATTAAGGTAATTGGCAAAGGCCATATTGAATAACTGAGGCCAGAATTTGACCTCTGCAGTTAGGAAGAAGGAAGAACAATGATTTAATGTTTTGTCCGATTTTTTTAAAATGAAAAATAAATTGGATATATTAGACCATTAACTATATCTGTTTCCTTATAAGCATTTTTTTTCTAACAAAACAATAATTTTTTACTTCAGTTGAATTTTGGAAGTTAGTGGATATTTCACTAAATAAGTATGACTCTTTCATACTGATTTTCAAAACTGAATTTAAAACATTTTACACTGAATCAGAAATCCCATGTCTACTACTTTGCTTCCAAAACCATTTAATTTTTAAATTTTTTTAAGGTCTTTCCTTGAAAGATGTCAGATTGTTTAAGCAGTCTCTCTGAAATATGCAGGGACTTATTGAAGGCTGTAAGCTTGTATTCCCCTATTGTCCAAGAGCATTTCAGGCCGGTACCAGCCCTTTATATGCCCAAGTAGTATGGAGTAAATCCACTTAATTTAAAATTTTGATCTTCTATCACTCTTTTAAATACTCCAGTAAACTCGTTCTGATAGGCTTGTACAATGAATGTTTGCTAATTAGTCTTAAAAAGATTTGTGTATTTAAATTACATTGTGCATTTCATGTTCTCAGTTGTGTTTCTCTACAATGTGGCTGCACAGGTGCAAAAAATCTGGCACGGCAGTATGTACCGCAGATGTGGCAGCATTGTATTCGGGATGAGGTGAACTCTTGTTTCTCCTACAGACCAACTTTTAACAGCAGCTGTGAACAAGAATCCACGTAAGATAGGCTATTTTGTGGGCTGTTCACGTGTATTAAGTGATCTTCAAGCTCGAAAGGGAAGATGAGTTAGAAATACGTCCATAGCCTATATAATTTTTTTAATGTTAGGATATAAATCTTGCTAACACTATGATTTTTCAAAGTGTAATGGCATCTAATGAAGAACATCTCATTTGCTCAGATTACAGTTATTAAGTTAATGACATCAAGCAGGCAGTTTCATATTCTATATCTTTGTGTAAAAGTTTGGTTTGATTTGGATTTAAAGGACACAACTGAATATATTGTCCCATAAATTAGAACTGATTCCAAAGATAAATCAAAACCACATGAACCGATAAACTTTACTAGTTGTATTTTAAACAAAACTGGCTCCAAACCTAATTGTAGATCATTAGAAGCAAAGACCTCAGTCCCAAAAGAGACTTGCTGTGTACCTAGATGTATCCAAAGCACAGTTCATAAAGTAATAGTATCTTCTATCAAACCACCCTACATGTTTGTAAAAAAAAAAAAACAAAAAAAAAACAAAACTTGTTTTCTATGACTGTTTATGTGTAAAATGTGTGGATTAGTGATTTTTTTTTTTTTTTACCAAATACTTATCATATGGCAGGAGTATCACTGTGATTCTACGAATAAATCTGGTAATCCTACTGTGGGCATGTTGAAACTCATAAAAACATTAGCTTTATTATGTTTTGAATGAGAACTGTGATGCCAAAGTCAGGTGTTTGTCAAGCTCTAGCAAGGTTAAGACTCTTGTCTCTACAATACTTTTACATTGTAAAGTAAAAGTGCTTGTTTTCTCAATTGTTTTCAAATACCTTATTCTGATGATAACTTTATATTCCACCTTGTGGGTTATGATGTTATTTCCACTCTGTAAAAAAAAGATAAATCTTAAAAGCTGTTATTCTGTGCAATTTGCTCTTAACAATATTCTTGCAATTATTTTCAGTAAATCTGTAAATTAAATAATATCAGCTGAACCATCTTTTTGCTAGGGCTGCAGCGTTACTGTGGTCATTGACATTGAGGGACTTGCTCCAGTACCTTCCATAACCAACACATCACCTGACCCAAACCAATGTCTGTAAATGTATGCATCAATAATCTAACAATCCTCCGCATAATAACATATACACGTGGTGTATAGGATTTATCTATGACTTTAGGTATGGCTGGTAAGGTAAAAAATACATTGTAACATGTACAATCCGGGAATGGACTAATTGATCTTTGGTGATCCCTTCCAACCCCAACCATTCTATGGTTGTCTGATGGTACTCTAAAAACTGTAAGCAGTTTATTCAGCCTGTTGTTACACACCTTTTATCGGTTTAGTAGGAAAAATTATTTTTTTCTGCGATAAACTATTAAAATGTGAAATTCTGTGTGTGACACTATTACAGTCAGAGCCACTTGGGTGTGAACCTTTGTGAAACCATGTTGACTTCAGTCAGGTAACATGTAGGTAGAGAGTTTCCCTCATGGATTTAACTGATGGCTTGGATCTGTTTTTTCTGCCTGTGAAGTATTTTACAGTGCAATAATTTAGTTCAAAATCTGCAAAGACCCACCCTCACCTCCAAGAAACGAATAGGAACAGTAATTTTGTGTATACACATACACACAGAGACTAAAGAGCTCTTGGACTGTCATTCAACCCAACCTTTCTGGGGTTGTTGGTCTTGGATGGTATCTGACAAGACAACACTGCTCATGTCACCTTCACTCTCTCAATTCCTCACTGAGGCAAGGGAATCCACATGGCTCTCTGGAACCTGTACAAGATTCAAAGCAATGGGTGTATGCTCATACTGAAAGCAATTGCTGAGTTTTAAAACCACAGGAGGGGTGCTTGTAACAGCTGTTTTGCATTCTCCCTGATGAAAAAGAATATTAAATAGAGTTTGGAAAGTCTTATGACTTAATTTTTATTCTGAATTAAATATAATAGCAATAACATTAATAAATATGCATGCTTGCAACTATTCTATATGGCTTGGGTCTACCAACTGAGATTTATATTTACAGCTAAGGCTGGGCTCTCATTCAGGGGAGGATAGCACCCCACCTGCCAGTCACGGCTAACATTTCTCTGTCTGCTGCTTGGGTGGTTGAAGGTGCAGCGCTGCTCTCTGCATGGATGTCCAGGGCATGGGGAATATTGCAGTGAATATTTTCGGTGAAACTAATGAACTTTCTCTCCAGGCTTCATTTGGGATGAGCTGTTATCACAGAGCTGGTTACGACGTAAACCAAAGGTCTCTCTTAGGTAGTTGTCCTGTGGTGGGTACTCTGAGACAGCAATGCAGGACTGGAAGTCTGTAGGTCTAGAATAAACTTGTATGTTTGGGTGTAATGCAATCTCACAGGTAGTCTGGGCAGGCCAATACGGATTGGTCTGAAAGTTATTGCTTTATCTTATTGGGCAGTCACAGTATGGGAACCAAGGACGGATTAGTATCAAAAATATCCTTGCCATCAAGTTGGGGTAGGACATCATGATCTACCTCGTGGACAGGTAAAGGATTTAATACGCTTTACTTCCCAGCATTTTGTACTAATGTGAATCTTTCACTTTACAGAGAAAAGCCTTACAATGGAGTGACTGAAAATGGAACTAAAAAAAATCTTTATGTTATTTGCATATATTTTTACCTCAGACCTATTCAGACTCTGAAGTTTTCTGTTCTATTAAATGTGTTGACACTGTATGCAATCACACAACCTCCTGGACTTTTTACTTCCATCTGTCGTCCAGAAATACATTGCTTCGCAATGCACCGAAGTGGTAGCCGGAGCAAAAGGTTATAATCTCAGTGTGTTATGAGTACCTCCTATGCTGCCAAATATCGTGATGTATAGAAGGAACAGTAAGTTAGAGTTAGGCTGCCATTGACTGCAAGACAACGTGCATTCATCAGTTCATCAGTCTGAGAAAATACTTAGCACTTTGCTGCAGCTCTTTGACTGTTTTCCTTGTGGGCCTGGTGGAAAAGGACTGTTAGATAATCCTTCACCTTCCATTTTGCTGAGCCAAGTACAGGGGAAGTTGGCCAGGATTTCTCAGTTGCTGCAGTCCATAAAGGAGAGGCCAGGAGGAGATATGTTTTGTCTCTTCATTAGTCTGCTCTGGAAAGCAAATGCATATGCTAAAAATATGGGGATAAAAGAAGCTGATAATTAGCATCGACGTCAGTTTGATCTGGCAAAGTTACTTCTTCATCTACTTCTTGCGAATTTTCATGGTCCGTGCCATCACTCTGGTACTTGAGAGTAGGAAGATTGAAACCCCACTATTTATTTTGTTATTAAAGCTGGTAACGTTACACTTATTTCCACAGCTTACTTTCAGATTAGTGTGGTGTATTTGTAATATTTTGTGCCCTGCTAGGTCGAGTAATGAAACTCTCACAGTCATTGTCAAATATGATCTCTGAATAGAACAGAAGTTGTGGGGTTTTCTGCAGAGCGTGGATTTGACTCAGGGGTTGGCAATATGCAAATCAACTTGAGTTCAAATTCCTAATTTCCATAACTGCTTAATGCTTCTCAGACAGAGTCTTAATAATCTAAGGGGTCAAAGAAGTTTGCGTATGAGGTTCATGTATCCAACAAATAATGCACATTCTTAGATTATGTAATTTTTCTATATGTTTAAAAGTGGTACAGGAAAGAAACATTTATTCCTTTGTTCCTAAAATATTTGTTTCTTGGCAGCACTTGCCTGGATGTATAGCAGATGTACTAAATATAACCTGCCTATGATTTAATGCAGCACACATGTAGAAAATGAAAATAACATTAATACAAGTTGTTATTTTAATATGGACCTTTGGGCAAAAGGAAGCACTGTTCTGGTCTGGACTACTTATACTGTGATATAAATAGAAAACTTGATTTTCCAGGACTGTCAGTCTGGCAGAGTTCATTCAACCTCAATTTGTGATGCAAGACTCCTGAAAATAATGGCCTCACTAACATTTATTCTGTTTTTCTGTTAATAGGAGGAATGCTTTTTGAATTTAGAAGCTCCTATTTCAAGAGTATGTGGCTATGACACTCCTTTCCCTCACATTTTTGAGCCTTTCTACATCCCAGACAAATGGAAATGCTATGATGCTCTTCGAAAAATGATTAACTACTGAGCAGAGTACAGGTGAGAAATAATGTCTTATACTGACAGTTTGCCTGTAAGGATTCTGACAGAGTGATTGTAAGGTTTGGGGCTAAAGCACTACTTAATTATTTATAACAAGAACTGCCTCTTGTTGCTTTGGGCCTTCAGTCTTAAAGGCATCTGAATATTTTTAAGTAGTGCCATCAAAGTCAATGTTTAAAATTATTTACCTTACTTAATCAATCTGAAAATCAAATGTCTTGTATCCTGAGAAGTAAAAGGAATGTAAAGTGAAAGGTGAAAGGAATAGTAATGCACAGAATATATTTTCACCCTTATTAGAACACTTACAGTTATTTCATAGGCAAAGCATATTGTTAAATGCTGTATTTTTTCACTATTCAGGGTGGCCTGTAATCCTGTAAGGTACTAATAAGGCCCATTTTACACCAAGTGTAGGCACTGCACTGTAAACATACACAGAGCATTGAAAATAAATGAAGTATCTGTAGTATCTTACAGTTCTGTTCAAATAAAATTATGAGGCTTCTATTTAATATTTATTCTAAAAATAATTTTTCTTTATAATCTTTTCTGTAATTTGGTCATGCTTGAAGATTTCTGTTTGCAAAGCCCTTCAGGCACCAAGTCTGTGAAGCAGTATATATTTCTGTTACGGGTTTATTAATCAGAGTCTGTAACATCTTTTGTCTTCCATTTTATTGTAATATAATACTAAATAGCATTAGACTGTGCAGTGGCCAACCAGGATTTCAGAGAGTATTATGCGTTGCTGTGAGAGAACTTCTCATGTTCAATGACCAAAGTTAAATAAATAGTTAGGAAATGTGTCAATGGATTGTAGTCTCTACTTCCTTTAATTATGTGAATCGAGTAGCATATTTTTGAGATTGAGTCTTGATGGGCCTTGTACTTCTGAACTGAAAAGAAAAGAAGAAAAAAGAAGCCTGTTTTCCTGTGGAATAAAGAGATCCTGTAATCGGCAGTCAGGTTTTTTTTAACATGTGGACATAGAAGACAGGAGGGCCAAGGTGGGCCCTATATTAGGGGTGCCCTCTTGTGTCCACTTTACCTATACCTTAAGCTGTGAATTCTATTTAGGGCCAGGGATAGAAGGTTGTCAATACCTTAATGTTAATCTCATTTATATGCATACTTACTTTCAGGACAACCTTTTGCATTTCACTCTCTTTGCTTCCCTCAATAGCTGATAGTGGAGCTCCTGTACGTGAAATGGGAACTCTACCAGTGAGGCAGTGTCTTTGAAAAATAGTGTAGTTCTACTTAAAATATTTCTCCAAAATCACCCATTATTCACATACCAGAGCATTTCCTTAGGCTTAAAACTGAAGAACGTAGTGATCTGTTTTGCAGAGCATGTAGTAAATGCTGGGTTTTTCATGACAGTTCTCCTTGCCTTGAACTGAACTTATTAAAGCCTTTTTTCTTTTTTGTTTGGCACGTCTGTAATACAGTCAGTGAAGCTCTCCTAACGAGAATGAGATGTCTCAACTCGTTCAGGCGAGTTACTGGGCCGTGCTAGGTAGCCTCTGTTCTGTTCCTTTCCAAAGGAGACCAAAGGACCAAATAATCTTACCCATGTATAAGTAGAGGGAGACACACTGAGGACATTTGGTGGTTCAGAGACTTAGTTTAAGCCCCATTCCTCCATAGGATGGTAAAGTGAAGGAGGTATGAGGAGAAAGAAGTGGGTTCTGAGATTGCAGTGAATTTGTATACAATCCAGTTTTCACACTGGAAGTCCACACTAAACCTTTCTGGGGAGGTAACATGGACTAAAACTTGGAAAAGTCATCTGCATTCATATTTACATTTCTGCTGTGGGCTGCACCTTGCACCAATATCAGAAGAGGTTATTGGCCAGCTGCAAACATGGATTTAGCATATCTAGGAGCTGGTTTATTAGGGACTGTCTGGAAAACAGTGTAAAGACACAGAAAACTGCTTTCTGGTTTGTCTAAGAAAGCATCCTGATGGTGTGGCCCATAACACCACATCTTTTGGTTGGTATGACTAGATAATAGTGTTACAGAATGAGGCACTGAAAGGTTTTTCTAAGAAGGAACCTTAATGTGCCTTGTTGTATGGCACATTTCAGGGGAGTAGTGCCTTATTTTTCTCTGCTGTACTGGGTAATTGGTCTTACGTGCTTGATGCAGCAGTTAAGGTAGATCTCCATTCTAGCGTCTACTCCACAGAGTTTGCATATAAGGTAATGCACTTATGTTTCTGAGAAATGGAAGGATTGCTTTACATTTGCTCCTTTTTGTACTCAGTGTAACATTTATCAGTGACATTTCTTGCCATTGGTCTAGACTGATGAGGTTAATGTGTTCTAAATTGCCTCATGTATAGGGAGACAGGGATATCTTTTCTAAGAAACGGTATTACGGTTTGTGTGGATTTGAGCACAGCCATAGTCTTCTGGCTGTTAGGAAAGTTGGGCCCCTTCTGTCCTGCTGCAGTAGAGACAGAGGAACTAGCAGTTCCCCGTGGTGAAGAGGGATGTAGGGTTGGCTTTTGAGTTACAGAAATGGCCAAGCTGGCTAAGTTGTTGCTTTCCTTATGTTTTAAGTCATTTCTCTTAGATACAACCTAGTAGCATGGCTGGCTACCTCCTCCTTTTCCCCCCTTAACTGACAATTTAGAGCTTGCTGCTTCTTCCTTTGCTTTCAGGCAGGTTGTGGGAAAAAAAAAAACAACACCCAAGTGATAGCTGTCAAATATATCAATGGTAAATATCAGATTACCCTTTCTAACATGGCCTGAGATCTCTGTAGTTTTACTGAGAAGCTACCTGCAGCTTCGTTTTGTGAAGTCTGCAGTGATATGATTCCCTCCCCTTGTTACTGGATGGCACAAAGTTGTATAATGTTTCCTGGTCTATCTCTGTTTGAAAGTTCTCTTCAGACCTGGAAACAGGTTCCATATTAAAGCATGGGGATGCTAACTCCAAACTTACTTTCACCTGTTACAGTATGTTTTTCCTTAAGTTATTGGTGTGTCAAAATCGTTCTGTCCTTACTCACACAAGTATTTCTCACCTAACAAAGAATCAATCTGCATCTTCCTTAAAAAAAGCACAAACGGAACCCTCCCTGAAATATGTTTGTCTGTGTGTACAAAAGGACCTCATACCCAGAAAGGTTCCTCTCAGGCACCTGAATTAACTTACTGCTTTGTGTCTGAGGCTAATGCAGGGTCTCAAGGGTCTCAAGTGGGATGCTGCAGTCAATCATTTCTAAACTTAGCCGTATTATCTTAATGTACATTTGGTTTTATTCAACCTGTGTTGACAGTCTCTCACATAGGCATAGTTGCTTATCTTGAGATTGACAGTACAGATGGTTTTCCTGCTCAAAGACAGAGTTTGACAAGGCATACAGTATACCTCACCAATGAGACAGGCAAGAGCAAAATCTATATCTTTCAACAGCTTCTTAGTTATTAAAATTTATAGCTGTGTTAGCTGTAAAAGAAATAGCTTCCAGGTAGGCAGCTGTGTTCCAGATAACTCTTTGTAGTTGGAAAAAAGATAAAGAGAAAAGAAGCAGTGAGATTAGGATGGATATACATTTCCTGAATAGATGGAACGGTGTCTGTTCATTTGGGAAGGGGAAAAAAAAAAGATAAAAGAAGAAACAGAAGAAAACACCCACAAATTTTGTAAAATATAATATAAAATAAGGTATTGAGGAGTGGCTCTAGCATAGAAATGGCAAATAACCAAGTGATTTTCTGTTACCTTTTGCAGCTTTTTCTACCACATTTGCATATTCTATTTTCTTGTTAAATTCTGAATTTTAAAGCTATCTCTGCCAGGTGACAGTTTACCTGCATGCGAGTATGTGTGTATGTGTAGAGACACCATTACTAATACAAATTTAGTCCCTAAAAACACAAAGTTATCACACCGAACTTCATTATGGAACTATTTTATGGAAAGTTTAACCTTGGTGCTTAAAGGTTAGGCAACATTAGGGGATGCTGGGGAGTTGATTTAAATTTATTTTTCTTTCCAAGCATGTATTTGAAGTTGTATTATAACATCCAATACAGTTTGTTCAGAACCAGTGCTCTGGCTGGGAGAGACTGGCAAATGACAGCAATACTTTCCTTTCTCAACCAGTAAGCTATGGTGGTTCTGGAAGCAGGAAGGGACCTGGTAGATACTTTGGTTAGTAACTGTCTGTTCTTTGCACTCCTGGTACATAGGCAGGGCTTCACACAAGTTAACTTGAGGCACAAGAAAAATATAATTCCTATCCTTGTTTGGTAAATAAAATATGAGAGTGTGCAAGATCATTTCTTTTGAACCTGAGACTAGCAACCAGGGTTTTTTTTCAACACAGAACCCCAAATGTGGCAGGCTGGACTGCTTGCCTTTTATAATGCGCTGCCTGTAACCCACTAGAATAAACAGCCTCCAGAGGCTTGAATAAGACACAACATTGGTGGTTTAGAATGTTTTCCCACTGGATGGCAAAAGTCATGCAAGTGGCCAGTGAATCATGTCTTAGCCACAACCAGTGAGTAGTCCAAATACAAGATAACAGTCTACTAGTGCTATGAGTTAGTCTGTTAGGATGGCTGTTGCGAGTCTGTAGTTGCATTCAAACCTTGCTGAGAATTCATGCAAGATCAGGAGTAATGAAATTATCTTTTAAAAAACCCCTATAAATAGAAAAGGAATTGACTATAGTTTTTTTACAAGACACCTCTTCACTGTAATAGTAGATTGATAGTATATCTAGTAGAGCTTTGAAAAAACAGCATATAATACTTCACTTAACATGCTAGCGTGGGATGGAAGACACTTCATTGTAAAGATTTTGCGTAAATGGTGGTAATTAGTGTTGTGTTGACACTAGATATCAGTTGCAGCATTTCTAATTTCTGCGTGTCTGCCTTGGCAGCTTTAAAAATTTAATTTAGTTTTTAATACATAATAAGTATTTCGTTAGAGTTCACACACCTTGTCATTAAATGGACATTAAAAATTTTAAAAGTAAGATAACCATGGAGGGCGCTATGTGTTTAAGTTGTGGATATTACTTTCAGCCTTAAGATTTGTAATTTATTTTGTCATCTTCTTCTGCAGAGATGAGAAGAACAACAAGGAAATACAGAAGCCACCTTCAGAACTCTTGACGCTTTACTCAGATCTTTTGGGTTTGGAATTCACATAACAGACTGTTTTTTCTGAACTCAGCTATCCTTAATATTCATCTTGGCTATTCTTCAGAAAGTTCAAATCTTCCTTAATTATGAAATCAGTGATGGGTAGGTAATTGCTATAATAAGTAGTTTCAGTTGTATGTAAAGATATTCCAGATGTCGTATGAACATTACGCATTGCCATGCTTCACTAGGTTACATCTCTAAATTTCACTGTGTATATACTAGAAGCAGGATTTTATTCAATAAAACATATTATGCACATGTTGTCTCTTGGTTTTGTTATTGTTTTGGGAAAACCCAAAGAAGTTATATGAATGTGACTGTATTTTCAACAAAATAAACCTTAGACACCCAGACCAACTTGTGCTTCTGGTCTGACTGAGACCTCCTTTAACCCATGTCATTAGGTGTCTTTCAGTTGAGTGGCTTCATGTAAAATAGTCCCAAATACTGATTTTCCTTCCTTCAAGGGAAATGAAAACTCCATTTTTCTTGAGAAGGGAGGAGAGATTTTTTTTTGCTTTCTTGCTATAGTTGGGAGGTCCATTCGTATATCATTGCTGCAATATCTTTGTTTAATTATTTTTCCTTTAGATATGGAATGTTTCTCTTGCTAAGGAGTTGTGCAAAATGTGCCAGTTTATCAAGAAAGATAACAGTACTATGACATATTCATGCCAGTGGTGGGAGAAAAGGCAGTGCACATACCAGGACACAGAAATACAAAATTACCAAAAAGATTCTACTTTAAAATTAAACCTGAATGTTTATTTTTCCTGTGCTAGTATAAAGGGCACTGAACATCCCTAGGTGCAAAGAGGAGTCCAACATTTCAGACTAAGAGCTTCTGAGCTCAGTGGAGGTTCACTTAATTTTTAGTAATGCCCTTTTTTTCCATATCACAAGCCAAGGACACAGCAAAGATGTTGTGAAAATTATCCTCTCTTGTCCTACATTCCAGGACTGCTCAAAGGGCAGCAGATCTTCTTCCAGCACAGTAGTTTCAAAGTTTATTACTGAATTCCTTTGGTACCAGCTCTGCTCATTTCTCCACCACCTAAATTAAGTGTGAATTCAGCAGTTCCTTGTCTTTTTGGTTGCTTTGCTCTCTGTACAAATCAATCTCATGTTGCCTTGCTTCTTATTATATGAGGCAAGGAGGGGAGGGGTGGGAAGATGTATGCCAGTAGCCAGATAATGGTATTGCCATTATTATTCAGAGGAATCTTTCAGAGAGAAAGAAGAATACCTTTGTATACAAACCTGCTCAGGGCAGTCCTCAAGGTGACGGCTGAAACATGCCAGGGAGGAAGCTCAGGAGGATAACTTCACTCTGAATGTCAGTGGATATTGCCTCCCCCCCCGCCCCTCCATCACCCAGTCTGATGATCTGGGAGGCTGTTAATCAAGCAGACCCACTGAAATCTAAGGGAAATCTGGCCTTTCGGACAATGTACTTGGTTACGGGTGCCCAAGTGCACACACCGCATCTGAAAGTGGTGTGCTCCTCAGGGCTTCTAGCCAACTCTCATCTCACTCTCCCAAACCTCAGGAGCGATCCTTGTAGCATGGTTTGTTGTTTGTAGCGTAGGGCGATGCTTGCCCTCCAGCAGACCTCCATTCAAAAAGCCATGTTCAAAGAGCTTGTACAGCTAAATGGAAGGTGCTAAATGATAAGCTACTACCATTTTGTGTAAGATTCTGTGTTCTTAGTTCATACGTTCACTACAGAATCCCACAACTGCTAATGAAGCTATTTGTTGATGTTTCTAATCGAAATGACATTATTAGTCAGGTCTTCTGTCTGTACGTCTCCTGTAAATGCTGTGTATAGAATTTGTTTATTGTTTTAAATAAGATAGATGCATTATGTATTTTATATTTTTTTGTGCTGGATGGAAACTATTTTGGTTTTATGAAGAAAAATGGTTTTGAATCTTTGTAGAAAATCAATAGATATTTTAGTAATTGTTCTAAAAATGTACTGTTATTATATTTCAAAGCATATAAAATAGATACAATTATAGTATTGCCATAGTAAAATGTGCTTTGATAATTAATAGCCTTAATACTATACACTTTGTGGTTTTCATAGACAAAAGCAGTTTGTAATTTAGATCTTAAGTTCAAGTTGCGTGTATGGAAATACAGAATAATACATTTCTTAATAAACATGTAGAAAATATTTGCTGTTAATGGGACTACTACAGTCTGGTTGAGGGGCAGGTTTTGTATTTTCAGTGAGTGGTGATGTGTCGTGTTTTAAAGGTATAAAAAAATGTTCCTTTCTCCTGTTTTGGATAATAAGAATGTTTTTCCCTGGCAAAGACTTACGTGCTAAAATAGGTGCTACTCCCCAAAGCCTGCCTAGATGGCAGTATCCACTCACGGAACCTGTGCCCAAGGATGGCGGCTGTTTAAAGTGCGTGTTATGGAAAAATGACATAGAGTTCTAAATTGGACAGGAAGGTGTATGCTGTTACATACAAATAACTGTTTCTCATTAAATTCCTTGATAATAAAATCCAAAGACAAGTCATATTTTCTGGGTTTTAACCACTTAGGTCTCTTAATTAGTTTAATTAGATTATGCAAAAAATGTATGGAGGAATATTCTCCCATTTAACCTGGGCAGTGATTGTTCCACTCAAAGTAATTCCTTCTAAAGCAAAAATCATGTCAGTTCTCCTTGCTGATAGTCCAGAAAATTACTAATCTATTAGTCATGCTCATTTAACACTAATTGCTGGAAATACTTATGGTACATAGTTTAATGCTGGATCCTGAGATTGGAATTCAAGAAGGACATACACAGCTTTCATGGGATCCCAGATTTATTAACTGCAGATGAAAGACTTGTATACTCTTCTTCTGTCATCCAGCCCAGTTAAGACTGTAGTGCCGTAACAACCTTGTTGTAATAAACAGTGCACCAATGAATAAAAATTGGATTTAAGTCATTAGAGGTATTCTGCCTCGTGGAAGTGCACATGTTTATAAGAGGATTAGCTTGTAGTACGTTCTCACTGCAGTAGCCGGGAGCCTTGACACAATGACCTTCTGCTCCTATGGTCTGATAATCAATTCTGAGCTCATGAATCTTTTCAGACAGCTCTCTCGCTCTTGTAGCTAAAAAACGGTGTTCCTGATGCAGTGGTATATTGCAGAAGCTCTGTTCTAGCCACATAACTTCAGAGGCAGCAACTGAAAGGAATCCATTCAGCGAGCTGGCAGAGATTGTTATCACAGCAGCTCATGGGGTTCAGTGAGCATTATATGTGCATAACAAAATAAGCTGACACAGTCTGTAAGCTCTGCCAGATCTCAGTAGACCTGAAATAAGGATGCAATTCTTTTGTAGCTCTTTTGCTGCTTAGCTGCTCCGCAAGATACGTGTTTGTTAGATATGGGAGATGTACATCTGACTTCAGCATAAACAAAATTTTTTAGAACTTAATTCGGTTGCTTATGCTTTGGCATCCAGTACCGTTTGAGAGACTCTGGGGTATCCTGCGTGGTCTCCACGTCTCCAGCTGCTGCTTCCATAGGTCCTATGTGATATCTGCCAACCCCGTGTGTATCTTGGGTGCCTTAGGGCATCTCAACTGGCACTAGATGCCTGCGTTCAGGCATCTAAATGGAGCCCTTTGTTTTCTGGGGCTTGGATAGCTGATGTCTGACTATTTTTCTGTGAGCTTGCATAAAATGCTAGCACTGAGATTGGTACATGCCTCAATTTTCAAAATAAATTGCTCAAATCCCCAGTAAGTACATAAGGTGGGATACATGACATGTTGTGCATGTGAAAGAAAGGATTGTCTCCTGGTTGACGGGCTGATGCTGAACTGGGCAGTCAGTTCCTTGAGGCGAATAATTTAGAGCAAACCCCCAACTTTATAAGTGTACCCTGGCTGGAGCTGGTTGCTGCAGCTCACAAGGTTTCTGATGAATATCTGAAGACAGCATGTGGGCAGGACCTGGTTCAAGTTCAGCAAAGCCATGAGCAACAGTGATGAGTAAAGGGGAGATGAGGGAGCTGCAGTCCTCTTGCTTTCTGCAGGGTTTGTGTGTGGGATTCAGCTCAGGATTAAGCCATCTAAATTTAAGAGTCGAGATACAGTTGTGTATGGCCAAGCAGAGCAGTTGACCTAGCTAGTAAGTGCCTTTAGGGTAATCCTTATGTAGTGGTGGTAATCCTTATGTAGGCTCCAGAAATTACTGACTGCCTTGCTTAAGTTGTCCATGCGTAGTGTGCCATGAGATGCTGTAAGCTGAGCTGAGCTGAGCTGAGCTGCCTTCAGCTGGGTTCAGATCTCCCATCAGTCCTCAGTCATACCTGCTAGCTCAGGTATGTCTTGCATGCCCTAAGTCACCTCAGGCATCATTGTTAGATGCTTGTGTGGGCAGCAGGTCATGGGATGACAGCCCAAACATGGGCTTCAGATGCTTAACTTCAAATGAAATTGCCCATTCTATGCTTCTGATAGAAGGGAGAGCGGAGAAGCAGCACACGAAGTGTTAGGTGTATGCTGGGCCACGCACTAACTGGTGCAAGAAGCTGGGATAAGACAGTCTGTCCCTCAGTCCAACTGCTACCAGCAGTGGTGGCCTAACCCATACTTAACATCACATTAGATGTCCCTAGCCCTCTAACAGAAAGGACCAATCCTCTTCCTAACAATACTGATTAATTTGATCATTCGCCTGTTATAAGTGCAACATTGAATCAACCCCAGCTTTGGGTTTATGTTACTTTGAAATTATTTTGTGGTCTCTGGTTGCATTTTTAAACCTTATTTTTGTCTTGTCTTGAAGGAAAAAAAATAAGCCAAAATAATTGTACTACATTATGAGTAGAAACTAGTGTCTGTTCTTGCTCATGTAGGTCCGCAGATAAGTATTCTACAACTGACAGTAACGTGCCACCAGTGTTTGAGAAGGACTCCTTGTTGATTCCTGTGTCTAATTAATTACTTTTATATGATAATTAAATCATTCCTGTTTACTTGCACTCTGCTTGCTTGCAGCCAAGTACTTGCTGAAAACAGAAATTGCCTGAATTTATGACACCTGTGGTTGCACTCTTCTTGCAGCGTTTGTGAGCTCTGCCGTGCTGTCCAGTTTTGGGCAATCTCGGGCAGTTTTGAGGTAAATGACCTGTGCTGCAGGCAGATGGTTTCTTTCCAGTGTTTCCACCACAGCCCTTGCCAGCAACCCCCTTAGCCTGGGCAATGAAGCACTGCAGACCAGCACAGTTATTCCCCCTCTGGGCACAGCCTCTCTGGTTAACTCCCACCATGAATTTGGGCTGCTCACGCCTGGCCTGGACCTGGGCTGCCTTTCCTGAGGGGAACCTGGGGGACAGGGGAGATGGTGGAGCTGTGTGGCTGCTTCGGCGGCTGGCAGGGGGCTGGCAGGGAGGGCGTACCCCACTGCGCTGCGGGTCGGTGAGAGCCCCCTGCGTACAAACGCAGTTTCTTGGCTTCCCAGGGCTCTGGCATAAGCCACATGGGTGGTAAAGGTGCGGCACCCCCTTCCCCTCTGCTGCCCTGCCCGTTTAGGCTGTGCCGGGGACCTCGAGGCAGCCCTTGCCAAGGGTCCGGCTTATGGAGGACAACATGGGCGTGCGGAGCAATGCCCGGATCTCGAGTACCTTTGGTTTTGGCCTGGGGTGGGGGCAGGAGCGCTCGCACGAACCCTGCCTCTGCCCGAGCTGCGGCAGCGAGACGGCGTGGGCGATGTGGGGACTTCAAGTGGTTGGAGAAGCAACCTGTGCGAGGGCAGGCGATGGCAGCGTGGGCAGCAGCTGGTGCGCAGACCCAGCCGTGCCTTCCTCCCTCCGGCAGCCGAGTCAGAGCAGTTTGGTACCCAACAGGCAGGAAATAAGCCGTGACGGGAGACAAACGGAAGAGCTGGCTCACCCCTGCAAGCCAGGGGACGAGGTCTGGCGGTAGGTCTCAGTGGCAGGTGAGATACAATGGCACGGAGGAGGCATTACAGAGAGATTGTTGTTCAGTGACGACCTGGGACCTGACAGGCACTGTGTGACTCAACACCTGCATGCGTTCGCAGTGCAGCACCTTGGCTTTCCACGTGCTCGGGTACCTCAGCTATCTCACACTCTTTATTTGCTAATGCAGGGGGTTGCAGAAAAGGGCCAAACTAGACATGTTTAAAATATTGGGCTGATTTGTGCTGAAGACAGGGGGAAGGTGCCTCCAGCGGGACCCATGGCTGCAACCGAGAGCTGTAGGCTTTCCTCTCCCACCCAGCCCGCGGCAGGGCAGTGCTTCAAGTCAAAGCAGAAGACCCTTGAGAAGAATGTGTCTGTGGTTTAGGGTAATTTTTTTATCTCACAAAAGACAGGAAGATGGTGTCTGCTGTGATGATAAAGCTCTAATGCCTGCTGGCTTGACCTCAGGGATTTTAAAAGATGCCTCTTGAGAGAGCAGTGAGGCAGTGGAGGAACAAAGCGCAGCCTTGTTCAAGTGCAGCTCCAATGGCTCCATGGCATCTCATGGTGTAACCCACCAGTCCTGTGTTTTATTCACAAAACACAATTTAACTTAGGAAGGAAAGTGTGAGCAGGTTGCCATTCAAATGTTAATACATGGAGAAAAAAAGGAATAAGGACAAGGTTAGAGTAACCATAACTGTTATTCCTCTGCAATGACTTTTCTTGTCACACAACCCCCCCCATCTCTTCAGTATAGTTTTCCCCTCCCTTTTTGCCAACTGCCTAGCTACTTTTTCTGCTACAATGGTTTTAAACTTCTAAAGTGACTTTTGTCTCACTTGCTCGTAATAAAACCAAAGTATAGGTTATTGAGCTGTTCCTCGTTTGGTGTTTGTTACACTTGTGTTAGAGGTGGCTGAAGCAAAGGCAAGTAGGCGTTGAGCTGCCTTGCAGAGCTGAGACGGTCTGAAGCCATTTGCCTTCTCCCTCGGTCCTTTCCTTCCTGGCTTTGCCCCATGCCACAACGAACCCACGGCTTCCCCGGGTTTGGGGAGACTTCGCTGCCCCGAGGCGGGGGCTGGGGCTGAGCCGGGGGAGACAGTGGAGCGGGTACCGCAGCGGTGGTGGCTGCTGCTGCTGCTGCCAGGTGATGAGAGTGAGATGGCAAAGAGGTGTGAGGTGGGCACTAGCATTTCGGAGTGGGGTCATAGCCTTGCCTGCCCTCAACTAGTGATGCCAGCTTCCCCGGGCTTCCCCTCCGCTGCCAGTCCCGGCCCCTTGGGAGAGGGAGCCAGCCTGGCCATCACAGACTGTGTATCTGCTACCTACCCTGCCTGCTGTCACCCCGGCCCACCCCTTGTCATTCGGTCTTCTTCCTTGCCCAGGTGGAGGCAGTTTTGATGACTTACAGATATTCACTGCTCAGGACCATCAAGAGGCTGAGCACCCACTCAGGCTGTGATAGGGGTGTTGTCATACACACAGCGTGAGCCTTTGGGAGATGGTGCTTTATCTAATTAGCTTTCAGCGGAGAACCCGGGATTCATTTTGTGTTACGAGCAGTGAAATCACTGAGAGCTTCGCTGCTGGCTTCACTGACAGAGCCCTTAGCTACCATAGAGCTGCAGGTGAAGTGAAGCCCAGTGAATTGGTCTAGCTTCTGATGTTGCTGCACCAGCTCACTCTCCTCAGGTTGTTGCTACCTCTGCTCTCGCAAAGCCGTTTTATGGCAGCAGCTGAGCGTGCTGTTTTGGGGAGGAGGATGTTCACGTTATTGATATAGTTAGAATGATCTCAGTGGAGCATAGCTGCAAAAACAAACTGGTATTTGTGTATGTCTGTATCTGTCTGTACACACTCAGTGAAATGAGTGAGGCTGTTCTTGAATGAATTTGAGTCCCTGAGACTGAAGTTGAAAATATTTTCCCCATTGACTTTGATTAATTGTATTTTTAAGGACAAACAATCCTTGGGTTTCAGTCATTTCCTTCCACTGTGCTGGTAACATCTGTCCACATCCATAGATGAAATGCTACAGTCCTTCATCTGGATATGAAATATGGGGCCATTTTATAAGCGAGTTCTTTGGATTCATTTGCTTGTTTTTCAGTCGGGGGAATAGTTAAATTAAAGGGGGCTTTGTTCTTTTATTAGTTATTTGTGAAGCATTTTAATTCTTTGATTAACTTTGATGCTATGCTGAGAAATCTGCTAGGCAAGCTTGCCAGGGAACTTAGAGACCTGACACTGTAGCTGATAAATAAAGCCACCACTGTATTGTCCTGTGTCCTGTACAGCTGGAAAACATCAGCTCTTGCCACCCAGTCTCAGGCTCTGGCCATGATGGCTGAGACAACGACAGGGCTTGTGCAGGACCGACCACCCCTCAGCACATCCCTCTGGCTCAGGGAGTGTGCCGAGGGCTGTGCGTTGGCAGGAGCACCAGACCAGAAATGTTCCCAAGCATGCGCATGGGAATAAGTGGTTCAGGTCCATGTCACCGCCACCACCAGCTAAATCATAGAATCATAGAATCATCTAGGTTGGAAAAGACCTTTAAGATCATCAAGTCCAACCACTAACCTAACCTTGCCATCCCACCACTAAACCATGTCCTCAAGTACCTCATCTATCCTTCTTTTAAATACCTCCAGGGACGGGGACTCAACCACCTCCCTGGGCAGCCCATTCCAGAGCCTGACAACCCTTTCTGTGAAGAAATTTTTCCTAATGTCTAACCTAAACCTGCCCTGGCGCAACTTCAGACCATTCCCCCTGGTCCTATCGCTTGTTACCAGGGAGAAGAGGCCGACCCCCACCTCACTACAACCTCCTTTCAGGTAGTTGTAGAGGGCGATAAGGTCTCCCCTCNTGAAATTTCAAGTGCTGTGCTGGCACGCAGTGCATCCTTACCGGTATGCGGCTGTAGGCTCGCTCCCTGCAGGGTCCCCCCGTGCCAAGCCCCCCGGGCAGAAAGATTTCAAGCTCTCATTTGCACATAAACCCTGTTTTCTTTCCAGGGCTGTTGAACTGTGTGGGTGGCAACCCTTTCGGCTTCACCAGCCGGTTGTTTCCTCTGCCCACAGTGGAAACGATTAGGTGTCCCTCTGCCCTGAGACGGAGGCTCCTTGCTTTGTAATTTGCCAGCCCCACCACGATGGGAGCGGGCCAAGCCTGCCCATGCAGGACACAGCTCCCGAGGCAGCATCCCAAACAGGAACTTGACCCTGGAGGCTGCTAATGACACGGACCTGAAGGGTGAGCTCAGCTGGGCCAGTCTGGGGCTATTTATACACTCCTGCTCGGTTCGACCAAAAAGTATGGACAATGGAGATCGGTGAGATTGGCCCCATCCAGCTGGTGTAGAAGTGCATGAATTTTAGGCTGGTAGAGCAACAACTACTGGCTGCGTGTGTTTATATATACACTTTGGTGTAGAGCATACTCAAGGTACTTGAGTATCTTGGAGAAAAAAAAAGCCACCACAAAACACTGCTTTTTGAGACGCTGTATATAGTACGGCACTCTAGCTGCATCCCATTATCTGAAATGAGATGTTCAGAAACATCTCCAGTCAAGAAACAAGAAAGTGACAAAATGTGGTGAAGACTATAAATCATAAACTACAAAGCAAGCCCACATCTTGCAACAAAAGCTGCTTTATTCAGGCAAGGAAGTGCACTTAGGCGTAACTTTAAATAGCATGCATCAGAAAAACTCTCTCAAATTCTATATAATTTGACATAATTAAATGTAGGTATTTCATCCTACTACAATTTACTGCCTTGCCCCTTGTGCCTACAATGTTGATATTCATCATAGATTCGAGCAGTTTATTTCAGTGAAAGCTAACCCACACTTGCAGAGCCCAGATTATAATTATCCTACTCCGAAGTGCCAGTCACGGTCCCCTCCGTTGCCCGTCTGAGCGCTGTCGGAGCCAGCCCCAGGCGGAGAGGCGTTCGGCAGCGCAGCGGGTGCAGACACGTAAGGGCAGATCCTCGAGTGAGCTGCTGCCCGCCCGGTGCCCCCGTCTTCCTTCTGGATTCCTATTGTCGAGGCTGCTCGGTTTTCCTCCTTGTTCTGCTCCTCTTGTCCCCGGCGTAACTGTAGCTCTGCCTTTAGTCTGCCGAGGTCTGGGGATGTCACGGGGATGACAAGGGATGTCGCTTTCTTGTGAGAAAAGCTTTGTTTCAGGGAGTCTAAATGGGAGGAGAAAGTCATGGAAACCCCATTTAATCCTGGCTGTTTTCTTCAAGCCAAGGAGAGCCGAGAGCGACAGCAGCCATGAGATGGACAGACGGACCCTGATGTGGGGCTGAGTGTCCAGCTTCTCCTGGACCGTCGAACCATTGGGGTTTGGTGCAGGAGCCTCACAGGGGCTCTGGGACGTTAAACATGGAAAGGAACTGGCCATGGGCACACCACAGGGGCATGGGGACCCCAGGTTTGGCACGCACCCAGGAAGAGGTGTGGCCCCACGAAAGGGTGCAAACGTCCCCGGCAGCGGTGGCGGGGTGCTCAGGGGTACAGAGGGTTGAGACCGGGGCACTCTCAGCTTGCTCAGAGCCGGCACACCGGGAGCATGTTTTGGGAGGGGCCGACAGGGACGTGCTGGTGCCCGCAGCAGCTCTTGTTTGCGCCGAGCAGGCGCAGGTTTTAGCTCCAGAGAGTTAACGCAGGGCTTGTAGCAATGGCAGCTAAAAATACATTCACGCAGATGTAAGATTTCCAAATTGACACCATTTCTTTAACAGAAAAATCTGTTTAAACAAAGCTCTTGATTTATTTTTTTCTCACCATTGCCTCTCAGACTTGGCCGCCCTCACCTTGCAGCATAGGTACAGCTGAAGACGATGAAAAACATGCAAGAAAGTGTGATGGGGATTAGCTTGCGTGTTTAGCCATTCCCTAAGCAACACTGACCGGGCTTTCAGGGAGGGTTTTCCATATCCATACATTTCTATTTTTACATCCTGCAGCAAACATGTTATTACCACTGGATAGAGCGGTGCCTGCTGAGAAATAAAACCTCAGGCACAGCCTCTCACACACCAGAGGAAACCAGTGCCATGAGCACAGATCGTGTCGGCTCTGGAAAAAGTGGTGGGGACAGGACGGGATCCGATGGAGATGCTTGACCCGAGGGAGCTTGCTCCTGGCTTGGCCCCGAGGGACCCTCGGCCTCCCCCTGCCCCGGCTGCGGCTCCCGGCGCGGGAAGGAAGGTCCCGATGTGAAAATCAGAGCTGGTTCCTTGTTTTCCATGTCCTCAAGGGGAAGCCGTGGGCTGGCACCTGGACCCGAACCTACTGGCACCTTCAGGGCTTTGCAGAGATAAATAACTTTTATCAAGCCCTTTGTAAGCTTTCTAGTTCACAGCTAATGCACAGGTCAGTGGTTTCACTGCACAGTTCAGCTACCAGGATTAAAGCCTCAGGAGCACTACTGAGCTTCCAAAATAATAATCATGATTAAAAACCCCCAAATTTTTCCTATTGCATGAACATGCCAAAAGATACAGGAAATCCATGGAAAGATAGACAGATTTTTCATTTTGGCAGATCCCATAAGATTAATACATTTGCTGAAAAGCCCTTTTGCAAGCAGTATTTATGCCAAACATTCCCTTCTGAAGCTCACAAAGTATCTGAAAGCATTAAAAAAATCCAAGTTCAGTACCTGTATGGCTTCCAGTTATAATAAAATCAGTCATGTGGCAGATATGATTGGACTGATCTTTTGTAGCATTTTGGGGTTGTTTACATATTTTAAGTTTTCTAACTCAGATCCCTGTGCCAGAAACATGTAGCAACCTTCTCACGCTGAAATTTTTTTAAAGTATTATTTTTCACTGCGTTCTCCCACAATCCCACTTTGCGCTTTGATACAAACTGAGGAAGGCAATAAATGAAAGGTAAAACTGGTGCTCTGGGTGTGATCCTCACCACAAATGTTTGCTGAGGTGAGCTGTCCTGTACAACACATACCAGCTTTTGCTCTTGAGACTTCCTTTGGGCAAAATCACGTTCGTGGAAACGTGGTGCAAGTTAACAAGAAGACAACAGTCGGTCCCAGATGGGTGTCTTCTGCAGTGGAGAGCACTGTGGCTTGGCCAGGCCAGAGGCTGATCTGCTAATTGCAATAATAATCACATGGGATGTCTTGGTTACATGCTTAATTCCAGTGAGATCTCCAACCAGCAAGACAAGGTTGGCTCTATAGGAGGGGGCAGTGGCTGCCGATGGGGGTAGATGAGAAGGTTTCAGAGGTGGGAGGTTGTGTATGGAACAAA
This sequence comes from Aramus guarauna, assembly GCA_013400195.1. NCBI lineage: Eukaryota > Metazoa > Chordata > Aves > Gruiformes > Aramidae > Aramus > Aramus guarauna. The sequence continues at coordinate 109,608 of VXBL01008731.1, forward strand.
CACGGATGCTGGCAGAGACTCCAGAAAATGCACTGGAGAGCCAGGGCCAATCGTGAGCTGTGCCGCCTTGGCAATGGTCTCCTCATACTTGTGGTGGTTTGGAGAGAGCTCGTGGAGGGTTATAGCACCTGGGAGACATCAGAAGAAAAACTGAAACTTCATGCCAACAGTGAACATGGTGTAAAATCCCATCCCAAAACCAGCAGGTTGGTTTAAGGTAACGACAGAAATTGGGCAAAGGTGATGGCAATTACGTCTTCTTTTTTGGGTGGGCTAATGGATGGCTCAGGCAGCAGTGCTGTGGTGGTGTCGCCTGATGGCAGGAGCACCGGGTGTGTGGGTGAGCAGACGCCTTGCAGCACCTACTCTTGGCATGCAGGCAAAGGTGCCAAGCAGTGTCTGACATGGGAAGGAGGCCTGGATAAGCTTTGTTTGCTTTTCGCTGGAGGAGAACAGCAGATGCCGCTCAACAAGAGTAAGTAGAGGTCAGTGGTGCTGAGGAATTTTGTTTCCTTGGTGAGCCCGTACTGGTATGGCAACAACAGAAAGGCTAGAGGAAAGGTCAAGAAGCTGGTGAAAACCCTTCAACAGGTAATACATTGAAGCATCCAAGTACCAACACTGTGCTTGTTGGTGGAAATAAATATGGATGGTAAGAGTTAAAACCGTTCACTTTGTCTCATAAAGCTGACAGAGTATAATAGCTGAGAGAACGCGCTGGGTTATGGCTCTGGAAATGTCTGAGAGAGCTGGACCACAGCCAGTAAGCTATGGTAGGAAAGCTGGTTAGGTTAGGCACATAGTGAAACGGAAAGCTGGCAGGGTCCTGCAGCCAACATAGGTCCAGAAAATGTTTGGGAAGAGAGACCATGGATGACCAAGAGCATTGTGTCAACAAAACATTAACAAAGACCTAAACGAGCTGAAGATCAGTTGGGAAGAAGTAGAAGAAAGGACCAATGGCTGTAATTTTGGAGAAATCATCTGCTGGGTTTATGAGTCACGGAGAACAAAACCAGTTAGGAACAAGAACTGGGCAGTCACTGCTGGGTCTGGGGATGAACCACTAATTTATTTTGCATGTACTGCTGATTCCCTCCATATTTGAATTAAAAAATAGGGCTTTTTACACCCAGAAGAATGAGTAATGCTTGTGAGCTTAATTCATACCACTTGTATTGCTGCTTCTGTGAATCTAGTGGCCAGCAAGTTGAAGTGTACATGGGAACCTCAGGCTGTTCCCTTGCTTTCATTTCATTTATTTACTACGCTTACGGTGAGACACCAGAAGTGGTGATGAGCATTGCACAACCAGGTTGCTTTTGCTGGATCCCACTGTGTTGCAGCTCCAGCTACTTTTCTTTCCCATGAAGCCACCGAGTCCTGCACGGTGTGGTGCAGAGCTTCCTGTCCCGGGACAATGTCTGGAGAGGCGACAGCTGTCACACTACTCATGGCCAGATGTGTGCGCATGGCTGCATCTGTATCTGTAACAGAATGGGATGAAGCCAGTTATGAACTGCATTTTTTATGATGTGCTGGGCTTGCTTGGAGCCTGGCAGAAGACAAGCCTTTTCTGTCACATTCCTGAGAGTTGGGGGAAAGATTTCTGAGGGCCTTTTATGGGGTGTTACTGAAGGCCACCCTGACACAGTGATTTAAGTATGTGACACTGACTGTTTCTCAGTCACTAATAGCCTCACGGTGCCTGGTGGATGGGGACGCCAGCATGACTGATGGAGCTGGTGTTTTCCATCACTCCTGATGCTCATTGACTTAAAGGGGGTGGTCTCTGATGTGCTAGTGTTTTCCTCCTGTTTGCGTAGAGTGTGGCATAGCACATCTTGTGATTGTCATTTCTAATAACATGGTAAGCCCCCGGTACACACAGGAAGAGCAGTGGAAGAATCAGTAACGGTGATCTGTCTGGGCTGAGTTTCTACAGCTCTAGTTGACAAATTCAGGATTTCCCCCCAGCAGACAGAACAGAAAGTCTTGTCAAAACATCTTTTACCTATAGGAAGAGGTCAAATCTATTTTTATCCCAAATGAAACTTTGACGCAGTCAGTCATGGGATGCTCCTGATTACTGCAGTCCCAGAAATGTAAAGCACATAGTTCCTTCACAGGTCATTTCAAATAGTTCAGCTGGACAGAAGTTTGGCTTTTCACTAGAAAAGGTAGTTTCCTTTTCAATTGTCATTCCAAAGCAATGCTAGGAATGTGGTCGAGAAATGCTATGACATAAAACTTGGACCAACTTCAAAATAAGTTCTAAATGTGTTTTCTGCATAATTATCTATGCTTAGACCTAGACCATTTTTTTTCCAAAACACTGATGGTGGTTTGGAGACCACAATACATCTCTTCACAAGTGCAGTAAGCTCCTGGCCTACAACTTCCCAGAGTCTGTCCAGTCACTTCCTTGCACAAATCCCATCAAAGATGCCTGTAGCTCACCAAAGAGCTCCATTTTGGTTACATTTTTGTAATTATGAAGAGGCACAGGATATATCTCTCTCCAAGCACACTTATTTTTCTCCATATCAAAGACACTTGTTCCCTTGTTCAGATCAAAGACACTTCTCAGCGTTAGAAGTTTCTTATGTTAAGAACTAAGCCAAACAATTACAGCGCACTTGCTTGATACCTCTATCAAACCGTACCTCAGCATGGTCATTACTTTTTGTGCTCTCTTTGCTGTGTTTACTTTTTGCTTGTTTTCTTTTAACATCATAACCACAGGAAGGCTGGCACCAGGCACCGCAGCTTCGGTATTCCTGTTGTAATAGAGACCTTTTCTTAGTTGTTTTTTTTTTTTT